>CAUYRH010074701.1:0-63481 GCA_963574655.1 Perodicticus potto
TATGATGTGATTTTTGGTCTTCTGGATATATACCTAATAAAGGAGTTATAGGATTGAATGGCAGATCTATTTTTAGATCTCTAAGTATTCTCCAAATATCTTCCCAAAAGGAATGTATTAGTTTGCATTCCCACCAGCAATGTAGAAGTGTTCCCTTTTCTCCACATCCACGCCAACATCTCTGGTTTTGGGATTTTGTTATGTGGGCTAATCTTACTGGAGTTAGATGACATCTCAAAGGAGTTTTGATTTGCATTTCTCTGATGATTAAGGATGGTGAGCATTTTTTCATGTGTCTGTAGGCCGTGCGCCTGTCTTCTTTAGAGAAGTTTCTCTTCAAGTCCTTCTCCCACCCTGAGATGGGATCACTTGCCCTTTTGTTGCCAATACGCTTGAGTTCTCTGTGTATTCTGGTTATTAAACCTTGAGACAAGCTATTTTGAAGCAGTTTAACAGAGGGGGAGTCTAGCATTCTGACATAGAAAGAAATTAAACCTGAAACAGAGAGAAAAAGAGAGAATCAGTGAGGACACACACATACTTTGATGTTCCGTATTCGTACAGACTTTACTTATTCATACAGATTCAGGCTTGCTGATAAGTCAGTCTTCAGCTTTGGATAAGCTATTCATTGACAGTATGTATGAATTCTTTTGTTTGTCTCAGCTGCTCCAACCTATAGTACCTGACACGGGTCTTGAGAAGCCTGGACTCAGCAGCCCAGGCCCTTGGTCCCCAAAACAGTGTTGGTTCTGTCTCTCTGGGTGAGGCACCTGGCCTGGAACTCTCTGGCTTCTTCCCGTCCTGTCTGCTGCACCTGAGGCCATAGGGATGTGTGGTATAATCTTTTATTGTTCTGAAAACTTTTCCTCATGCACTGAGTTTGTGGTTATGGTATATCCTAGTTTTATTTAACAGTTTATACATCTATTTCTCATCCTTCCTTTAACTTTAGAGAGAAAAAGGGAAGTCACAGTCTTCTTAAGTCAAGCTAAAATGTAAAGTCTCCAGAGTCTTTGCTTCAAGTTCTATCTGTAATTTTATGACATTTGTTAGGGGAAAATGATAAAAACCATCACCAGTCTTTCTCGTCTGGAATATCTTTTGTGTACTATTTACATATTTTGCAGTCTCCTCATAAAACCAACACAATGAAATAAAAATCATAGTAGCTGAGGTTTGACTGTCCTAATCCTTTCACTCATTCAATCTTCATGAAACTCATGGGGTAGAAGCTTTTTCAGATCTGGACTATCTCTCGAGATCCAGAATTTAATATGTTATTGTGGCTGTAACATGCTGTGTAGCAGACTTCATGTTGAACTCAGCAACACAACCTAGATAGATTTATGATTTAATTTTTATCTTTGCTAAGTGTGTTTCCCTAAGTCCGACAAAGTGATGGGGGTCAATAAAAGATATATTCCCTTGGCATTTGGTTCTTAGAAATAAACAAGCTAATAAATAATTATCAGACCTGAGAGTGGAGGGACCAGGGAAGAGCGGTTGAAATCGACAGGAACTTCGGGATTGGAGCTGGCAGATCAGTAAAGAGGCTGCTGAGTGAGTGCTTTGTTTAATCAGAAAAAGTTTCAATGCACACCTCAGTTAGCATGATCTCTTTGGGGGAAAAAAATTTAAAAAAAAATGAAACAAAGGCCCAGATCAGCAAATTTCTAGCCCAAGATAAATGAATCACAGGTCTTTCTTACCAGTTACTTCCCAGTTCCCAAAGTGATAATCTTTTACCTTAGAATGAGAGAACAGCAAGGAAGAAGAGCTTGGAGGCTTTAATATATTTAATTTATATATTTTAATTTACTCACTGCATGCAATATAAGGGCCTTCCTTTTCTTTTTTAATTAGATGTCTGATGATTACAGGTGCTTAATATGGTTGAAACTTACAGGTGGTCCAGCATAAATCGAAATTGGCTGTCTGTACATGAAGTTTATCCCAGAAGCCATTCTGCAATATTTCTTTTCTGCATTATTTTTAACATCAAGTTCATGCTAATTCATACGGTGCTTAGCACAGTAACTCTTACATAGTATAAAAGTAATGTGGTTTTGATTGAACGTAAATGCTAGCATGGGTTAAATTGTTGCACTCTTTATAGCTACTTTGTCTGATCAGAATTCTTGATACAGGTAAGGAGAAGACTAACCCTCAGTATATGTCTAGAGAAAAGAATGCAAGTGGGAAATGACCAGTAAATAGTTTCTTTGCCTTCTAACCATATCACTACATTACTAGGCTTTAGACCATGGGCTTGAGAATACCATTGACCTGTGTTTAAGTTCACAGTATCCCAATCCTTATGAAAATTTAGGTAAATTAGTCACAGACTCATTTTCTTCATAAATAAGGGAAGTTCATATGTGTTTTCAAGAACTTTATGATAATTAATGGACAAAAATGAATTAAAACCTTTTCTTGAGGCCTCATACTTACGAAGGAATAAGAGAGAGGAATGCTATCTCAAAGAACTTGAAGTTCAAGAGTCTGGGCAGTTCAGGCTGAGAAAAAAGTCTGAACTTCTGCTAATGTCCTTTTGCTTTATATTGGGATAAAAACTGCAGAGAGAATGAGGACCAAAGATCCCATTCTTGGCAAGGGAAAACACTCCCAGAAAGGGGTAAAAAACAGAGAAATAAGCTGATCAAGGCAGGATTAAAACAGTTTAGCTAGCTTAATGTTAATGTAACAGTTAAATTACTTGTCTGGGCAGTTTCTGCTTTTACTGGAAGCCTTGCCCGTGAGGGATACAGCTTGCAAACACCCCTGTTGGGTCTGTAAGCATTCTGAAGAACATTGGCCATAGCAGAAGCTGTGTGCAAGGCCTGGGAAGGAACATTAACCAGGCCGACCCCTGCCCTGTCCACAGTCAAAGCAAATACCCATCGTGGGGATTTGTATAATGGCCAGGGCAGAGATGAAGAGAACAGCTCAAGCCCTGAGATATGGGCAGGAGGGCATGTACCCTAACCACAGAGGGAAATACCGCCAGGTGGAGATAAGGGGAAATTTGCTTTCCTCCCAACTAATTCTTCAGAGGAGAACTGATGCCATTGTGTCTGCTCCACAGAGAACAGGAGGGATTAACCTTTCCCAGGGATCTGTGTGTGTGAGACAGGAGGTGCCCACACACAAGGCTCAGGTTTCGGATTTCTCAAGGCTGCTCAGACCCTTAAAGTTAATGATTATAGATAGACTAACAACTAACATGCTTACGCAGAGAAAATGCTGACATTTTTACTCCCTTCCTCAGCTTACCCTTTGGGCTAAATGAGAGAGTAGACTTCAATGAAAACTGGATAGAACAAACACTCAGGGCCCCTTGCTGAAGCCCCAGAAGCTAGCGGTGGTCCCCTGGGTCCGACCTTTGAAAACTCTATTCTACATGTTCTGTCTCTTTATCTCTCTCTGCTCTTCACTTCATTTTTCCCCCCATCCAATCGCTGCTGCTTCCACAAGTCTTAAAGGACCCTGTCCCCAGGACGGGAGCCCAGCAAAATCCACTTTTTACTGGGCCTCTATAAAGTCTATTGCTGCTCCTTAAGTCTCATTTATGATGCCATTTTCGAGGGGTGGTCTAACTATTTAAGAAGTAACAAAAAAAGTTCATTACTTATTCTCATACCACATCTATAAGGCAAATCAAGAGTTCTTATAACTATGACGATATTGAGTAGAAATTATTACTGAGTGGTAATAAATTGTAATTATATTTATAAAAAGATAAGAAAAACAAGTATAATATTGCTGTCATTTTTCATTATCACTGATCTAGGATATAATATTCTCATAATCTGAGTTATGATATGCAATGTGTGAGGTGTTCCTTGGCTTTTGAGGTCCTTATAGAAGCTTCCATGCTCTTGTTTCTGAGAAAGCTGAGAAATATGTTTCCAGCTCCAACATTGCTTGAGAAAAGAAATATCAATATATGAAGTTCTGCTACTCTGACATGTAACCAGATCTGTCCTTTCTAAATCTCAATTTCCTATTCCTTTTCATCAGAAAAAGAGTTTGCTTCTCTAGCCCATTTTTGTGCAATATTTTTTAGAAGTAGGTTTGTTAATACTTAGCTTATTTTATTTTATTTATTTATTATTATTATTATTATTATTTTTTGCAGTTTTTGGCCGGGGCTGGGTTTGAATCCGCCACCTCCAACATATGGGGCCAGCTCCCTACTCCATTGAGCCACAGGTGCCACCCCTTAGCTTATTTATTTTTTGGAGATGATTACTTACTTCTGATGTGATCCACTGGTTTATCTTCTATTTTACAGCAAACTTTAGTAATAATAAAACAAACAAAAAAATAAAATAAAAAAGGAGTTCCTAGCCCTGAGCACACAAAGATACCTAATCCTTTTATTCACCAGAGTGCATTCTAAACATTTTCAGTCATCTCAAGAGTATTGCTTTTTTCTTCTTTTCACTTTTTCCTTTTTGATAGTCAAATAATTATCATGGTATTCTTAAGATAACCAAACAAAGAGGGAGGAAGGAAGGAAATTCTTGGAAAAGTTAGACACAAGTTCAATATCCAGTTTTGCCACTTATCAACCTTTTAATCTTTGGTTGCGTTTTAAACCATTTTGACCCTCAGTATTCTCAGATTTTTGTACCTGTATATCAATTATATGGTAGTAATTCAATGAGTTAATTTATATAAATACTTATCTCAATGCTTAAGAAATGTAACACTCAATACATATCTATTATTTGTATTTTTATCCTCCCTCTGTTCTGCAGTCATGATGAGAGAAAGGTAATGAGATGTCCTAATGTTTTAGGAAATTTAGTAAAGTAATGGTTATTAGCATATTTTATATTTAATTCTCTTGTTCCTATTATGGCTTTAGCAATGTAGGCAACCACAGAAATGTTAGTCTTAGAATAGTGCCATATCTTTGACTTCAGGTATCCAATGTTTGGATTTGGGAGAGCAGGACCAATTATATCATTATATAACATCTTCAGTCACTTCTGAAAACTCTGATGGCAGGAAGTTATAAGGAAGGACATCAATGTCTTTTGAAGAGTAACTAACATCGACTCATATCAATATAAAGTATCACTGGCCTTGGAAAATGCAGGGTCATTGGCAAGAACAGGGCCATCTTAAGTGGGAATTAGAAGACCATCATTGCTTTTAGTGTGAACAGAGGCAATTTTAATGAAGAAACATGTAAAAGCCAACCTCACGTGGTAGACAAGAAGAGAATTTTATAGAGGACCGTGTGTTCATCTATGAGGACTTACAGCACTGCTCAGGGGGGATTGGAGCTCGGCTGAACTTCTCATGAGCATGTAGGCACAGGCCTGTATACATGCCATGTGGTACCTCTTTCATTCTTCTCATGCGCACACTTCAGCCCTAAAACTTTTAGGAAACAAGCCAACACTTAATGCATATTGAATTCTAAACTAGCCACTTGACCTAAGTTTGCATATAGACATTCTTTTGAAGTAGACATGTCCGTGAGTCATTCAATAATTTGCTGTATGTGTAAGATGAGAGATGGGAGAACATGGTAGCAGAGGACCAAGAAAAAATAAATTGAAAGGTAATATTTTAAATGTTTATATTTTCAGTTCTAGCCTATCTGTTGCTTTTTAAAAAACTATACTAGTGAATTTTAATTGTTAACCTAAAGCTAGTGGCTACACTGCCAAAAACACAATTGACTGGTTTGGCAAGCACCAAGTATTTTCCGCTGAATGTTCACGAAGAGCACCATTCAGAGTAAGGAAGTAATTGACTCTGCTTTCAAAACCTGTTCTCAAGTAGATATTTTTAACACAAAGTCAGTTTTTGTAAACTGAATTGTTTTTCTCCTTTGGCAGAAATTGAAGTTCAGAGGATTGTCACTTATTTTTAAGTTTCACGAAAGCAAATGCCTAGTACTATTCACAATAGAAAAAGCAGATGGCCCCCAAATAAAGCAAGCTGAACTGATTTTGTTCCAACCTTTGAGGCTCTAGTAACATACTTAAAATCATGTATGATGTACTCTATTTCTTTAGCTAAAATTTTGCCACTGACTTTAAGCACATTTCCTAATGTCTCACAGTCCTATATCTAAAGTGACTTAGGTTTTAATATTTTGTTTGAAAATAACACAAGGTCTCCCTCAGAGTAAAACAGACAATGAAATTGAAAAAAAAATAGAGTAATATATATTATTTTCACTGTCTTATTTCTTATTTTAAAAATCTCTGCAGTTGGGTCATAGAAACTAACCTCTAAGGTCCTGGCAAGGAACCCTTGTGGGAACCGTCAAAGGAGTAGAAACCTGATTATGGGTCTGATACAGTGCAGACCCGTGTCAGACCTTGCAATACCACATGGCATCTGGGTCAGCTGGTACCCACGGCTGGAAATTTTATTTCTTCCTCCTTTGAACTTTGTTTTCTTGTTAACTGACATATTGATGGAAGATGTAAAAATTGTAATTAAAGGCTGGTTCTGGACTTTATTAGTTATGCATCCTCAGATTCATAAAGCATCACTTTTTTTTACAATGTCAATGAGGAAATAATAAGTACCTCATATTGTCATCATAAGCTGTAAGTGGGTTAAATAGTGGAATGTGCTTAGCACACTTGTTCAGACATAAATGCCTTTCAGTAACTGTTAGCAATTGTGACATAGCAGGGCAGAAATCATAACACGGGGATAGTCTGTCTATTGTGGGCATCTTCCAGCACCTGTCATGGTCATTCTTATCAGATGGGTTTTCTTTGCCCAGGATAGGCAGCTTATCCGTCTATGGGATGGCCCGTGAATCTTCACTTACTAAGAAAGGAAATATTGGAGCTAAAAAATTAAAATTTTATTTACTTGGTTTGGGAAAAGATTGAGCACATTAATTTAGCCCTTCTCGCATGTGAAAAGAAAGGGAGAGATGCATCAATTTCTAAACAGAATGCTGCCAATGAGCTTCACTAGAAAAAAAATTTCTCTGCAGCAATATTAAACGAAAAATGAATAATGACAATGAACATGTATATCCATAAACATTTTTTTTCAATTTATAAAATAATTGTCTGAAGTCTTATCTTATTTAAAACCCATAGATAGTCTCCACTCCAGAGACTGCCTTTCACCAGGTAAAGCAAAAGTATAATTCAGAAAGGCTCAGCAACTTGCTCAGCTTCTCATAGTCAGAGGTCCTAATTTGGTGCTCTGTTCTCACTCTCCCACACGCACACACACAAACATACATACATTCACATATAGATATAGTATATATGTTGTTGTCATATATGTTTAACAATAAGCTTTTGCATGTATGTATATATATACACACACATACACAAACATACATACATTCATGTATAGTATATATACATAGCCACATTTATGTACACACACACTAGTGAGAGAACACACTATCTGTAGCAATCTATTGAATTTGTATTCTGAATATATTCTGCCGTATATGAACACAAGATTTGAGATCACATAAATGAAGAGGTCAAAGGAATAAAAAAAGGACCAAACGATAGCAAAGTTTAGAGAGTACCCATTCCCAATTATAAATTATACTTAAATAGTTCAATAAAATCATGTCTAAATATCTTGTTGTGTGCTTTCTTTCCTTGTTTCGGTGTTGTCCAGGGATGGGGACACTTTTCCTGTTGGAATGTTGTATTAATTCTGCTTTAATCACATAAAGCTGCATTCAAGAAACTGAATTAGGTGTGTTTAAACACGTATATGTATTTTCTAAAAATATAACTATCATGTACTTGGTAATCTCAAAAAATGAAAACTATTTTTTAATGTTAAAGTTAAACTAACCTTGTAAATGACTTTATTGTTTCCCTTTTTGTTGGAAAGGATTTGAATATTTAGTTATAGCATGGAGATCTGTAGTTTTGGTTGATTCTCTAGATGGACTTCCACCATTTGTGACCTTAAGAGTTAGAATATATAGGTTAAGTAAGATAATGTACATTCACAACAATTAGTGGCTCTAAAGCAACAAAGCATTTTCCAGGCATGTTGCTGAAGGTGTGGGTATTCTACTACATTTTTCCATATTTGAATTGGATCTTTCTTAGCATCAAACAATGACTTTAAAATGTCATCTACTCAATCAATTCCATCTGTAGTGCTTTAAGTATTTTCATAGTATCAACTAGGTAAGGCTGAAATGGTAATTTGAGTGTGATGTCATGACTCTCAAAGAAGGTGAACCTTTCATTTTATTCTCCATTAATAGGTCTATAACAGGTTTATATTCTCCCAGTGATTCCCATATATCATCCTGCCTGTCAATGGTCTTTGCCATCTTGGGAAAATGTTCACGTGAAATTTCCTTTTGAAGAAGAAGTATTTTGGAAAAAGAGAGCATTTTGAAATGCTTATTTTTTTTCCACATAACATATATAGACTTAATTTTACCTTGCAAAGAAATATTCAAATCATTCTGATTTGACATCACACAGAATGCTGCATTCCTATAGAAACATTCTTTCAATAATTCACATTCTTGATTCAGTTATTAGTAAAATTTAACTATCTGTTCTCAAAGAGATAAAATTTTAGTCAATATCTGTCCTGCAATAGCCAATACACTTAAGAATGATAAGTCAAATCCAACGACTACTTCATCATTCAACTTTGCCATGTTACAAAATGGACAATGCTATGTTGCATTTTCATGAATACAGTGAACAATATTTATGACTTGTTGCAAAGTGTCACTTAAGGCAGTAGCTTTAGCACAGAGATTTCATTGATACATGATGCAGTGAAAAGAAATGAGTGTCTGAATCTATAAATTCTTTTTATCTCTGTGAAATAAAGCATCTGTACATGCACTCCTAAATTTACCAAATTCAGTCCAACTTTGAGACATTTATCTTGCAAGTTGTTGAAGATATCTATCCTTCATGTTCTGTTGACAAGGGTGCCCAAAGCAAATAACTCTTTATAGCAAAGAAAATCTCCTACTCTGAGTGGAATGAGTGGAACCTGTTATGTTAATATACATTTTTTTTTCTGTTTGGGATTCATGCTTCATTAGGGGTACAAAGAATTAGGTTACACTGATTGCGTTGGTTAGGTAAAGTCCCTCTTATAATTGTGTCCTGCCTCTAAGAGGTGTGTCACACACCTTGACCCCACAACCTCCTCCCTCCTCCCCTCTCCCCGCTCCCTTATTTCCCTAACTCCCACCTTGTATTAGCTCATCTACTGCCTTCATATTAGAATTGAGTACATAGGATTTTTGCTTCTCCATTCTGCTGATGCTTTACTAAGGAGAATGTGTTTCAACTTAATCTGGGTTAATACAAGAGATGTAAAGTCTCCATCTTTTTAAGAGCTGAATAGCATTCTATGGAAAACATATACCACAGCTTGTTAATCCATTCCTGGGTTGGTGGGCATTGTGGAACCAGTTATGAACCAGCGCCGGGTCAATAGTATCAGTTGACTCATCATAAGTGATTGAATAATATACCTTTTTCTTTGGAAGTAATGCATGAATTTGTTGTATTAAATTGAAGACTGATTCATGCTGCTGATCAGTTATGGTTCTCATTGAAAGAGGTAGTTATTTTGTGCTTTGGAATGTTACATCCTTCAGCTTTGAGGAAAGGCATACTTTCACAATCTCTCCCCATATGTGGGTTGTCTCTTGATCTTGTTGATTGTGTTCTTTGCTATGCAGAAGCTTTTTAGCTGGATGTAATCCCATTTTCTAATTATACTTTGGTCTCCTGTGCTTTGAGAGTATTACTCTAGAAGTACCATGTCCTGAAGCTTTTCCCCAATAGTTTCCTTTAACACTTTCATAGTTTCGGTCTTTGATTTAAGTCTTTAATCCATTTTTATTTGATTTTGTTTATGGTCATAAGTAAAGGTCTAGTTTCATTTTTCAGCATTTATATATCCAGTTTTTCCAGCAACATTTATTGTAGATACTGTCCTTTCTCCACTGTGTAACAATATTAATAACAGTTTTGTTTTAATATCCAAAGTAGAACAGTCTAGGTGTTCATCCATAAGAGAATTGCATCAATGTGCTTTGATATACTAGTACAGTCGAATTCCGTTCCATGATAAAGAACTCTGTTCACAACAAACAACACCGTCGATGAATCTCAAATACTTCCTGCTATGTGTAAGAAGCTTTGCCCTAAAGAGTATAATTGAATTTACATGAATATATATACTGTGCAAAATAAACCATGCCAGACAAAATCAAGATAGTATTTGTTTCTGGGGGGATAGGTATTTGGATAGACTATGAAGAGGTGTGAGAGGAAACACTTTGGGGAGAGTTTAGTGCTCTATATTTTGATAGAGGTTTGGGTTACATAGGTATACGTAGATACTTGTTAAAAATCAGTGAATGTACATTAAATACTGTGCATTTTATTATGTAAATTTAAAATACAAAATAACAAAATTTAAGCCCATTTTGACCTCTAGCTCACAAAATGTAGACTGAATTGTTTAGGAGGAAGTAGACTTATAATTGCAATTAATTAGAAATGTATCAGAAATATTGCTTTAAATACATTGAAATTTTAGATTCAGGGATGTATTGATGTATGGCCAAATGGATAGATACATGAATAGGAAGTATAGCAAAATCACAAATGTTGTATTTAAGAGGTGGGCTTGTAGGTTTCCAATCTAAAATTCTTTCAACTTTTCTTCTTTAAGAAAGATTGGTGTATCTTTACCTATTTTATTGATTGTAACTTTAAAATGCCTCCATTTTACTCTATTTAAATTTTATCTCAGTAGGAAACAACATTTTAAATCTTTGTTTTAATTTTAATTTGAATGAAATTATTTCAGAAAACTGCAAATTTTGAACTGATTTAAGATAATTATATTTATTATATTTGGCATATGTTTACATTTTCTGTTTTGAAGTAGAGAAAATTTCATTAGGTCTCCAAATTATATAGACTACTTCATATTTACTAAATATTTTCTGAAAACATTAATATTCTTTCCACAAATACTGACATGTTTAATAAAATAAACATTTATTTAGAACACAAGCTACAATAGGAAATAAAACAAATAAAGGCTTGGACTCCTTATATCAAGTAACTGGCACTGTATTGGTTAGTTTAAAGAGTAACGATGAGGCTGATATTCTTTGGCATGCAGTTCTTAGAAGAGTTGCAGGCAATTTCAGATCAATTTGAAGGTAACAATCTATGAGATCATGAAGTACACAAGGTTAACTCAAGTTGTCTACAGTGATTGAGAAGAAACGCAAAAGTCTAGTGAAAATATAAATTTTTAAATGTTCATCTAATCCCTCTTAGAATGAATCCTTTTGTAAAAATTTCCACATGCTGAAAGTTTATTTCACCGGAGAGTTCTATGTTATTCATGAAAAACACATCACTTCTTAATATTTCTTTCTGAGGATTTCCTACAGTGATTTTTTGATATTGTCTTTCTCAATGGAGTGCTGTCAACTTGGCCTTCACAGTGGTTCCTTATACTAAGGCACTGGGCTGGTATAAACAGCAATCTATCCATATATTCAACTTCACTCAATGTTGAATAATATAAAATACTTTATTTATTTTTAGAAGACAGAAACATTACACAATAGAGTAGAAATTTCTCAAGAAGTTTTAAAATGAATATGTGACTTCAGAGATAGTTTTTTTCTACTAGACTGTTTCAGGCTCTGCCTCTGGCTCTTCATGAAGGCAGACATTAATTGAAGGCATTTTGATGAAGAAGTTAGGGAAATTCTGCAACTGAAACACAGGATAAAGAATAAAATTATGTAGAAATCTTCTGATATAGATTTTTTCCCAGCAGGTACAGCCTGGTAGAAAAAGACACTTCTCCCCGATCTCAGATGTTGCTTCTGCAGGGAGTACTTTGATGTTAGACTTTATCATTGTAGTTAAAACCATCCAGAGAGGTGTTTGACATCTGGTTCTAAATAACAGGCATGGGGTTCTGTTATTATAGGTTGTAAAATGTCATTGTCACTCCATCAAGGAATATATATAACTCAGCAAGAGAATCTGAACTAATTTCAGGGTGTACAGTTACAATAATTGCTTCAGAAGGGGAGAGCTACACTGGAAAAGTATCTAAACAGGTTGGGGTTTTACTCTCTGAGCTCTGAAAATATAATTTTTGAGATCCAGAATTAGGGGTGTAAAACTAAGCATAGTGGCAGTTTTCAAGAACCAAGCTATCTCATCTGTTCTAACCTTTTTAAAAATGGATCCAACTGAGGCATGGGTAGACTAGCAAGATAAAAAAAGAGTTATTAAATTCATTTTGGTCATTTTGCATTAATATCCAGAAAGCTAAAAGTAAAGAAATAATTTTTTTTAATATTTTGACTAAGGTATATGTATAAAAACTACTAAATGTAGAATAGCTATGGGAGGCCAGACATTCAATTTTGCAAATTCATCCCAGTAGAAGAGCTACTCAACTCATTGCTGAATATGACTATGGTCACCCCATGACCCAGGGCATACTTCAAAGGTGAATGTGGTGATATTCAGCAGGAAGGTATGCACCATGTTTTCTAGGATGAGTTTGTGAACTTAATTGCAGACTTTATGTGATGACATCTTTGATTTCCATTGCAGAAAAAGATTTTCATATTGCTTTGAAGGGTAGACTAGGTGCTGGTGTTGGTGCATAGCTTTCCAAGGGGTGTACTTTAAAGGTGACCATAGTGATATTTGGCAATGAGCAATGTAACACTTTTTCATCGGTGGAGTTCTCAAACTCAATCATCTGACCTAATATATTTAGTAGTTAAGTTTACATCAGTATATTAATTCTCATTTGAGAAAATATTGCTGGGAAAAACATATTCTTCCAGGTTTAGGACTAGGTAATAGAACTGAAGCTGAAAAAAGATCAAAACTTGGGATACCCAAGCTAGAAGGGACCCAGCGTGATGAAGTACCATGGGAATCACATACATGTTTCAAGAAATAAGGGAAGAAATAAGAGCAAGTGAAACACTCAAAGAACTACAGAGACACAAAGGAGAAAAAGAACTGAGAAATAACTATCAGATTCTGGTAACAGAACTTATTACTCATTTGGGCAAGAGGAGGTTTGTTGATTCCCAAATCCTCAGTTATCAACCCATCTTACTTCAGAGATTTTCTCTGCTAGTTGTGGAATCATAGATAGAGTTGTCATTTTCAAATCTCTAGATTGAAAGAGCACCATTCTTGATTCTTACCCAAGAGTCAACTCTGCTTAGGAAAAAGGCAAGGGAATGGCTCGAGGGTCTTCACATGCCTGTATGCTAGATGTCATCTCACTGTAACTTAATTTAAGCATGCATCCCACAAGAAAAGTTAATTTTGACCCAGAAAGTTCTCAGATGTTTAATAGCCAGCTATTACATCCTAAATATTTATTCCACTAATTTAAAGAGTTTTAGCCAAAGAAGAGTAAACCTCCCCCCAAATTATGTTGACAAACACCCACCTTTTAGTACTTTGTCTGAAATAACCCTATGTAGTAGAAAAAAAATTTTTTAAAGTCAAAAGCAACCACTCTGTCACATATCCTTTCTTTATTATAGTATTAATAAAAAGGGAGGCCAATACTAGGAGTTCAATAATTGTCTATCAAAACAATATACCTCATTTTAGTTGTCAGGGAAATTTCCTCCAGAGCATTCCAGATGAATGTACACTCCACACATTCCCATTTTCTTTCAATGAACTCTCAAATAGAACAGTCCATGTTTGACAAATATTCCCATCTAGAGCAAATTATCCATACTAACAACTGTAAAACTAAAGAATATTTTGAAACATTGTCATCATCCTAAATAAAAGGTGAGCCTGGAAAAGATGAATTTTTCTATAAGCCTTTCATAAAATTCAAGCCATGTTATGCCTGCATGCAGTTGTAACAAGAAACAGAGTATTGTGAGGCCCACACATTTGTATATTAAAATTTTCTTCAATGTCTGGGTATACAACTGTAATTCTAGCACTCTGGGAGGCTGAGGCAGGTGAACAGCCTGAGCTCAAGAGTTCGAGACCAGAACAAGCAAGAGTGCAACCCTGTCTCTACTAAAAACAGAAAAATTAGCCAGGCATCCTGGCAGACGCCTATAGTCTCAGCTACTCAGAAAACTAAGGCAGGACGATCTCCTAGGCTTAGGAGTTCAAGGTTGCTGTGAACTATGATGATGCCACAATAGTGTACTCAGGGTGACAGAGTGAGATTTTCTTAAAAAACCAAAACAAAAACAAAATTGTTCTTGACTTATTTGGAAAAACAATTTCTCATTTTCTTAAGGCCTTATGATCAAAGTAGGCCCTGACAATGACAGTACTAAACGCGATGAAAGCTGAGTCAGACTGTTCTTATTTCCTTCCCTTCTTCTTTCTTTCTTCCTCTATCCCCCTCCTTCCTTCTTCTTTCTCTTTCTTTCTTCTTTATTCTTCCCTTCTTTTCTTGCTCTTTTTCTTCCTTATATTTTTCATCTCTTCCTTTCTTCTTCATTTCTTTTTTCCTTCCTTTGCTTTAATAAAGCTATTGATTATCTAAAAAATGCTTAGAGAATGCTATCTTATTGCCACAGGCCCATAAAGAAACCAAGAATAATAATTAAATAAACAAAATATTCACTAAGAAAATTCTTCTAATTTTCTCAACCTGTATTCTGATTTAGTCGGGCTGTACATAGGTTTGATTATAATGGATCAAGGATTAGGGCATTTAGTTTCTTATGTATCCCACATGAAGTTCAAAATCAGCATTTTCCAAATAAAATTTATTATCATTTATATGCAATCCAAACTGCTTGTATTAAACCAGACTTGCCACTTTGAACCAATGTTCAATTTTAACTATTCTGCCATTATTTAAATGCTATATCTGTTTCTAGTTTCCTTTTGCCTATTGCATTTCCCTGCCTTCTTAAAGCATGACCTCAAGAAGAAGAAATGACCCCTATTTCTGAAAGAAAACAATTCAAACATCTTAATTTTGTGTTTATTAAAATGTGGCACATCCATACTACGGAGTACTTACTATTCAGCCATTAAAAAATGATGATCTAGTATTTTTCCTGACAACGTGGAGAGAACTGGAAACTATTTTTCTAAGTGAAACATCACTTGAATGGAGAAAAAAAAACACATCTACCCCAAACCTAATTGGAACTAATCAATTAACACTTAAGCCCACACATGTAAGGAAATTTCAATGAAAATCAAGTTTTAGGGAGGAGATGGATAAATTCAAACCTATTGGGTACTGTGCATACAATCTGGATGAAGGGCACTTGTGTGTGTATAACTTTGATTCAGCCTGTCCAAAAACAATATATGTAAACAAAACATCTTCACTCCCTAAAATTCTGAAATTAAAAAAAAAAACAAACTCTATTATCTGGCCCCTAGTGCAATACAGGAAAGAAAATTTCACTTGAAAACAAAGCCAAAAAAGCACAACAAATAAAAGCCATGGTTTCTGCTAGAATAGTTATATCCTTTTCCTGGAGGTTCTCCAGCTCTCAGAATGACCCCTAGCGCAGGATGTTAGAGCCTGTTTACTGAGAAGGGACAGGAATTTGGATTTGAAGCTCTCTCAGATATTTTTCTCACCTTAGGTTGTCTGATTTTATCTCTACCTTTATCTTCCTTGACTCCTCTACATGAACTTCATGAGTCAGAAACTCATTATTACCTGAACATGTCCTGTGCCCTGCTTATTCATGCATTTGCTGAATCTTGGCATCCCTACCACAAAGTCTACTGATTTTGCTCTTCAGTTGAATGCTTCTGCTGTATTTGAAGGGATATGAAGAAGGCCCATCTCTCTGCTAACAATCTAACTTGCATAATGGTCTCTGTTTGTAAGTGCAGGTTGTATGTACATCAGATGTTTGTAACTCGGGGACTGTCTGTAGTTTATCAGTGTTGAGATGCTGATCTGTCTGTGAGTTGTCCTCCTTAAACATCTTTCCTAACTCTGTGCTGTGGAAGAGGTAACTCCAAGTTGAATGAAGAATATGGCGGCCTTCAAGCTCTGTTTCCTTTCTTAATACCTTCCAAAATTTTGATAGTAAACGCTAATCTTGGCTAGATAGTAGCAAGGTCACATGGTGAATAATGGATAGGAGAGAAGGAAGCAGATGTGGGATGATGTGAGATACGTGATTCTTCTTCATCACTACCTGTCGTGGACTAATGACTGTGATTACTCACTCAGAACTCATGATCCTAACTCAGCATTCTGATTTTTTTTTTTTTTAATGTGAAGAACTCATTCAGGGTCCATGAATGATGGGTTGAACACATGCATAGCTTCTATTCCTTCGTGAATTATATTCTAAGCAAGATTATAGTACAACTGTCTGTAGAGGATGAGAAAATGGGAAGCTCAAGTTTATATGATTTGTGTATCTATGTATGTGAATGTATGTATAGGGATAAAATCCACAAAATAAAGCAAAAGCTGTTCTTCCATAGATAATGACTAAAACTGAAAAGTAAAGATGTGGCAAAATAGGCGTGTTATTTAGTGAAATAGGAGAAATACCAACATAATCAGTTAGAAAATTTAAAAGATTAAAATTAGGTGCTTACCTTCTGGCAAAAGTAACTGTTGAAAGACAATAAAAATGATTTTTTGAACTAATAGTTATGCATATAATTTATAAAAAATAAAAAAAACACTAAATGTAAAATTAAATATAAAATAAAATTAAATCACTTTATTAAGTGACAACAAGAATTAAAATGTGTATACACATAAATACAAAACAGAAAATGTGTGGCTTGGCGCTTGTAGCATAGTGGTTAGGGCTCTAGCCACATATACCAGAGCTGGTGGATTCAAATCCAGCCTGGGCCTGCCAAATGACAATTACAATAATTACAACCAGAAAATAGCCAGGCGTTGTCGCAGGCGCCTATAGTCCCAGCTACTTGGGAGGCTGAGGCCAGAGAATCGCTTAAGGCCTAGGAGTTGGAGGTAGCTGTGAGCTGTGATGCCACGGCACACTACCCAGGGTGACAGCTTGAGACTCTGTCTCAAAGAAAACAAAAAACAAAACAGTAGATGTGAGTTTTGATTGAGAAAGACTATCCAGCTGGCTTTCTTCCACAGGTTGATAGAGTAGCATCATTTTAATCAGTGCATCAGGGTTCAAGATCTGGCCCTAGGCAGCCTAAGCTCCTCAGCATTCAAAGAGTAAATGTTACTGTCAGTGGCATATTTAAGTGAAACAAATTTATAA
Source organism: Perodicticus potto (assembly GCA_963574655.1). Lineage (NCBI taxonomy): Eukaryota > Metazoa > Chordata > Mammalia > Primates > Lorisidae > Perodicticus > Perodicticus potto. Next base: position 17,264 of record CAUYRH010074701.1, read on the forward strand.
AAATGATGAATAAAGTCAAGACATTATTTTTAGAATATTTAATGAGAAATATAACTTGTAAGGCAACTAAACATTTGAATCCACAAGACTAGGTGTTCTCTTTCTAAAGGTAGATTTACCTGTGGCATTATCTACAGTAAGTATGGCATTTAAATACTAGATAACAAAAATATAGATTTGATGGGGAAGGGGATGGTGGTGTCTGGCATTAGTATAGACCAATGCTCTTCAAAAGAAAATATAATTCATTACACAAATAGGAACTCTGTATATAATTTTAAATTTTCCATAACCTACATTAAATAAAGAGTAAAAAGAGAAGAAGCTCAAACAACTCAATAGCAAGAAAATAAGCAACTCAAATTAAAAATGGGCAAAGGATTGAAAATATTATTTCTTAAAATAAGAAGTTCAAATGTACAACAAGTATGTGAAAAATGAAATAAAATAAATCATTAGGATGGCTATTATTAATAAAGCATGAGTAGAAAGTGTTGGCAAAAATGTGGAGAGAAGGGAACTCTTGTGTGTTCTTGCTGGGAAATACTATGGAGGTTTCTCAAAAAATTAAAAAAGGAACTATCATATGATATGAAGATTCCTCTTCTGGGTAAAATATCCAAAGAAAATTAAATCTGTATGTCAAAGTGATATCTGAACTCCCACACAATTGCATCACTTTTTACAATAGCCAAGATGTAGAATCAACCTATGTGTCTGTTAATGAATAAACTGGTAAGGAAAATGTGATATGGGCCTAACAATGAAATACCATTCATCCTTATAAAATAAGGAAATCCTGTCGTTTGTGACATCACGGGTGAACCTGAAGGAAAATGTTCTAAGTGAAATAAAACAGACACAGCAAGACCAATCCTGTGTGATGTCACTTAAATGTAGACTCTGAGAAACCCAAATGAACAGAAGCAGAGGCAAATGGTGGTAACTACAGGCTGAAAGTGGAAGGGATGAGGGAGATTGGGTTTCAGAGTTACAAAATTTCAGTTAGGAGGAATAAGTTCAGGAGATCTATTGCATGACATGGTGACTACAGTTATAAACAGTGTCTTTCTCATACACTTAAAAATTACTGAGAGTAGATATTAAATGTTTCACCATAGTGAAATAAATACAGAAGGTAATAAATGCATTAATTTTTTCAGTTTAGCCACTCTGCAATACTTAACATACATCAAAGCTCAACATCATAATATGTATAATTTAAAAAAGAAATAAATAACACTGCACTATGTGACTTTCTCCAATGAAAAAAAAACTTTGAAAGAAATTGATATATGTGCAGCATTCACAGCCTATCTATGTACGTGGTCATAGTCTTTGCATCATTAGATATTTTTGCTTAACTTTTACTTCTCTATTATGCTTCTTATATATGTTAATTATAGAAAATGCAGAGAAGAAATAATAAAACCCAAATTAATACCCCAAAAGTAAAAGAGGTGAAAATAATTTTTAATACTATATTTCATTTAACCCAATGTACATGCAATATTATCATTTCAACATACGATCAACATACCTGTCAGTAATAAGATATACATTAATAAGATATTTTTAACTACATCTTTGAAATTGAGTGTGTGTTTTACACTTACCACTATCTCAGTTTTAACTAGCTATATTTCAAGTGCTGAGTCAATAACAAGCTATGACTGGCAATTAATATATTGTCAGTGCAGAACATAATTCTATTGGAATTCAACAAGGAAATGGAACTTATCAGGTTTCATCTTGACTTTGCAGTTGGTACTTCTACAGTTAGTTATCTAATTGGAATGTTTAATTGCCTCAGGCTAAGAAATGAGAAACATGTATGGTGACAGAGAGCACAACCCTTGCCTGGAGACAGCAAAGGTTAGCTGTTTGAACCACGACGGTCTCTTTGTTCTAAACAGCGCCTGATTGGATATGACCCAGGCTTACTTCATTCCTTTCTGCTTGCTTTGAACACTAACTAGTCCAGTGGTTGATGAATTATTTCTTTAAATATGGTAATCTCTTCAGTCAAATGAGAGCCAAATCTTACTTACTAAAGTTTGCCTCTGTTTGGTGACTTGCATTTCTTTCCTATACACCACAATTTGTCAACTTAGGATCAAAATATTTTCACTTATTTCCACTTTTTTGGGAAACATTTTATTTCAGCTCTCAGCTGTAGGTAACTGGAATCTGTATTTCACACACATTATTGGTACATCCTTACATAATTTCCTATAGAAATGAAGCTCTAACTCAGCAGATTAGCAAGTTTGAGAATATATAACCTCACAATTCTTCCATTTGAAAACATAAAATTATATTCTAAATGTGCTCAAGCACTCAAAGTATAAAAGTTCTACCATAGCATTTTTTATATTGATTAATAAAATACTACACCTCTTTTGAATATTTCAAGTACATTTACTTATAAACTATAAAGAAATTGTTTTATATGAAAAAATCCAATTAGATAATATGCAGGATATATGCATTATAAAATGTTTTGTAAATGCCTTTATTTAATATCACTATATATTGATCATTTTTTGCAAAAAAAGCATGTATAGTTATAAGATATAGGACATTACCATTCGTATGTGACAGAAAAATGTTTATAGGTCAGGAATAAATAAACCTTAAATGATAGTCAGAAATGAGCAAGAAGCTTTTTTAAAAACTACGTAACATTTATAGGAATGCTAAATATGTAAAATTATAAATATAAATAACACTTGTTCATTACTCTCCACTTCCCAATTGTTTTTTCAGTTATTTCTCTGGAAAGTTATTTCATGGGAACCTTCTTTCTACATTATATTTGACAAATAAGGTAGAAGTTTTATAGTGATAATATTACCGGGTAGGGTACAGGCTCCGAGATCTGTCTTGCTGCAAACTGAGAACTTTTTTTTCATTATATGCAAAGTGAGAGGTCAGGCAAAATTATCCTTAAGGCCTTCCTGAGTGAGCTCTAATGTACAGGGCTACACACACACACACTGGGCTCAGGTCTGAATACTCCCTAGCAGAGATCCTGGACAGTCATTCTCGTTATCTCTTTAAAACTAAGTGAAGACTTTTCTAGAGGTAGTGGGGGAATGCTCCAGTTTCTCTGCAGAATGCAACCTCATAAGCATATTATCAATCTAAGACCTCCTGGACACCAGGAAATCCGAAGTTCTGGGTTTCAGTTCCACTTCTATAATTAAATAGCAAAGCATGGGCTAATCTCTTAATATCATGGTATCTTAAAGTTCATTTGTGTCAGATAGAGATAACAGCTCTGACTCTGCCTTTCTTTTATGGCTGTTGACATATATGCATTTATGCATGTTGCTTACACGTATGCTGGTGTCTATCAAAGATGCTGAGGAATGATCAAATGAACAGTATTATCATATTTTATCTAAGTGGAGAAGCATTTTCTCATTTTTAGCATTGATTCTGAGCCAGGTGTGATGCTGAGAATTTTACTTCCATTGCTTCTATGTATCCCTGTGAGGTAGTATTGCTGTTACCTTTTCCAGATGATGAAATTTAGACTTATAAGTAATAAATAATTGCCTGAAATTATACTGATAGTAAATGGCAGAGTAAAGATTAAAAATGGGAGTTAAGTTTAACTTCAAGATCTTTCTTTAAAAGACATTTTCTTGCTTCTATTAGCATATTTTCATTCATTTCATAAGGCAAATTCAATTCACGACTGGTGATGAGCCAGTTTTTTTTTAAATAATTCTGAAACTATCTCAACAGTGTAAGATTAGGGCTTTAATAAGCAAGCTATGAAAATACACCACTATTACTGAACAATATGTGATGCTATTTATCTTAGGTGTCTCCTAATAGCTCTGACTTCCTCTTTGATTTATGAAATTTAATCTTCTATTGTCTATGTATCAAATTATATTATGGGATTAGAATTCTGCCAAGCCCCTTGCTTGTATAAAAATGTATTTTTCTTTTCTCACATTGGTTCAGGTTCTGATGTTACTTCCCCCTAGCAGCAAGTATTTTCTGAATTTGGAATATTATTTTTATATTTCTTTTCTCTTTATCCCTCTGTCTTTTCTTCTTCCACCACACTCCACTCCAATCTAATAATTCACCTCTAACCCGTCTAGATTAACAATATCCATGTCTGTGAGCTCCACCCTCCTAAAACAATGGTATATGGCAGGGATGTCCAAGCCACAGCTTGTGGGCCACATATGGCCCAGGATGTCTATGAGGAGGCCCAACACAAAATTGTAAACTTACCTAAAAAATTACAAGATTTGTTTTTTTTTTTTTTGTTAGTTTTTGGTAGAACTTGATTGCACAGTTCTTTGCATTGCACATCTACAGAGTGAACTTTGTAAATAACACCATGCTGCAATAGCACATGCAATAAACATACGTGTGCTCTGCTATTTGTACACATGGGCGGCTTCCATTTTAAGGCAGTGTGTGGCTTACAGTGTGTTTTCCAAACTCAGAGAATAGAATTGATGCCATTAGACCTACATGTGCTCGTGGTGACTTGATGAGGCAAAAATTATCAATATTGCAATCTAGTGTTGCAATATGAGGTATTTAATGTTACTTTGAAGTCAGATAAGCATTCTAGTTTGATTATTAAGGATACTTCCTCACCTCGGTGGTGCCTCATACATCACCGGCTGTGCTTTCCCATTGCCCTCGGCCTTGCTCTGCATCAGCAGCTGAGATATGGAAGGGCCCAGAGCTTACTTTCTCTTTTCCTGTCCATTAACTTTTATAATAAAAGTAAATATAGTCTCTTATCTATTATTATCTTTAATCCTAGCACATCTTCCAAGTGTGTAAAAAGAAAACAGAAACCCCCAAAAGAAAAATTACAGATGAAGGAAGATTATTCAGTGAAAGGTGGACAAATAACTAATTTTTTTGTCAAGGCAAAAATATAAGTCAGTGTGTTTAATTTGTAGAGAATTTTTGCAAGTTTTCAAAGACTATAATTTGGAAAAGCATTATATGCAAAAACATGCCACCAACTTCGATGTGTGTGAGGGGTCTTGTCACAAGGACAAAAAAGCAGAACTAAAAAAAAAAGTCCTATCTTCTCAACAAAAACAATTTTTAAAAGTAACAACTGAGATGGATTCCATTGTAAAAGGTAGCTATGTGGTAGCATATTTAATAGCAAAAGATGAAAACCATTTATTAATGGTAAATTTATTAAGCAATGTTTGGAAAGTATGGAAGACATAATTTGCTCTGAAAAAAAGGGGCGTATTTCTAAAATAAGTTTGTTTCATCAGACCATAGCCAGGTGAGTGGAAGGATTTGGAAAATTTATTGAACAAAGTTTGGAGAGTAAAGTTGCTAATTTTAAATTTTATGCTTTGGTGGTGGATGAAAGTACTGTTCCTGCAAATATGGCTCCACCTGCCATTTTTATTAGAGGTATTGATGAGTAATATAATGCCACTGGAGAAATGACTTCTTTAGTGCCATTAAAAGACACCAACAAATCAAGAGATTATATGAAGCAGTAAAAGATATGTTAAAGTGATATGCTGTGCCCATTGTCAAAATATCTGATATAATTATGATGGTGCCCCTGTGATTGTAGGTAAAAGAGAGTCCTTGTAATATTAATAAAAGATGATGCAATTGCCACTCAAAACTCATGTTTAATGAAGTATCATTGTATAGTACATCAAGAAAATGTATGCGCAAAAGATTTAAAAATGGATAATGCCTTGCAAATTGTTATCAAGACTGTAAATTTCATAAAGACTGAGGAACTGAATCATCACCAGTTTCAGAATTCTTTAAAGCAGTGATTCTCAACCTTCCTAATGCCGTGGCCCTTTAATACAGTTTCCGTGGGTCGTGACCCACAGGTTGAGAACTGCTACAAAGATATTGATACTGACTATCATTTACTTTTCAGAAATAAGATGGCTAAGTCAAGGCAAAATAGTGAATAGATTTTATGATTTGTGACATGTTTTCAAGACATTTATGGTATCAAAAACCTAACTAATGCCAAATTTTATGATGAGAAATAGATTACAGATTTCGTATTTTTGGAATATTTAATTTTATTTAAATGAGTTAAACATGAGTCTTAAGGTGAAATCTAAATTATCAATATGATGTTTCAAACTATACAGGTGTCCCGAATGAAACTGAAACTATGGCAAGCTCAAGTGAAGGCAAACAATTTTATGCATTTTGACACATTGGCTAAACATAGTCCTGTGAGCAGCTAAAAATTTGCAGCCTGCTTTTCAATTTGATACAAAAATTTAAAAACAGATTTCAAGATTTCCAGGAAAATAACTCATATTTTGATGCATTTGCAACTTCATTTTTAGTCAACATAAGTATGTTACCTGCCAATTTTCAAATGGTATACATTAAGCTGCAATCCAACAGTCAACTTAAAGAAAAATTGTATCACATCTCTTTACTGGAGATGTGATACAATATAGGTCCTATCTTCCCAGATACAAATGTCCCTGGCTTCATAACCACATCACATTCATGTCATCACTTTTGGGCAGCAACTACATTTGCAAGCAACTATTTTCAAGAATGAAGCAAATTAAGAGTAAAATTAGAACAAAAATATTAGATAAGTACCTTGAGAACTCACTGAGAATTGCATCTACTTCCATAGAGCCAAATACTGATGCATTAGTTTTTCAAATACAATAGCAAATATCCCACTAGTTTTAAGTTGCCACTTTTCTTACTCTTATAATTAAAAATTTCGAAAAAGATGCTTTATTACTTGTGTCTACACATTTTCTATGTTAGTAATCACAAACTTGGGACCCACTTGACAATTTTAAAAGACTTCAAATGAGCTGTTGCATAATTAGGTTTATTATGTCAGGACATTTTTGTTTATCTGTGGTGGTAGATATTACTAAAATTATGCATTGACTATTTTTTTTTTTTTTTTGCTCATCAGTTTTCATGAGTGTTTATGTATTTAATATGTGGCCCAAGATAACACTTCTTTGAAGGTGGCCCAGAGAAAACAAAAGGTTGAACACCCTTGGCATATAGGCTCTGCTTTAAAACTCTCTAATTTGTGTTTAATGAACATTTCTACAGTTAATGCCTTCACTCTGAATTACATTACCCCTGCTTTCATTCTGTCTTCCCTCTCCTCCACTGCACTTGAAACAACAATGGCTGTGAAATGCATAATGCAATTCCCTTTCTCCTTTTTCAGTTTTCTTACCCTTTCTGTGATAATTAGTGATAGTAGAGTCACTTTCTATTTTTAGAAATTCTTGTGTTTGACTCTTTTGATTTCTTAAATTTCCCCACTAAATTTTCCACTATTTTCAGTAATCTTTACTGCATTATTAGCTCCTGTTTGCTCATTTAAGGAAGTGAAGGAGAAAGGACGGCAGGGAAACACCTCTGCTTCTATCTCCTCCCTTGTGGAAATAAACACACCACTTCAGTGAGGATGGTCAGAGGTTATTGTCTTAGTTTACGTTTGTTCCCATAACTGAATACCTGACATTGGGTAATTTATAAAGAAAAGAAATTTATTTCTTAATGTTCCACAGGCAGGAAGTCCAAGGTTGAGGGACCACATCTGGTGAGGGCCTTCTTACTCCTGGGGACTCTATGGAGTCCTGAGGTGGTGCAGCACATATGGCAAAGTGATAAGAGACAGCCAATGGCTTTTATGCCCAGTCTCATGGAAACTCATTCACTCACTGATGACCCATCATGGACTAATATATTAGTTTATGAATGGATTAATATATTCATGACAGGACAGCCTCTATTACCCAATCAACTCCCCAAAGTCCCACCTCTTAACAGTGCTGCATCAGGGACCAAATAACTGACATAGGAACTTTTATTTGCAAATTCAAACCACAGCTGCTATTTGTTTAGAGTTTGCTATAGCAAGAAAATCAGCCATGGTAACTTGCATTTGGCAAAAACTCGAACACAGTCAAGGAAGTGAGAGTGCTTGATAGTGGAGAAAAAAAGGGAAAATGCTTCAGGTATGCCCTAAGCGGAGGTTATTGGCAGGGGAAAGCTGGCAGTAAGCTAACTAGAAGTCCTATATTCTGTATGATTGACTTAGGAAATATATTTACCTTCCCTAGTTGGTCATGAGTTGAAAGCAGTGGTGGGAGAATAAAAATTAGGAAAGCTGACATTAGTTGGCCAAGTTCTGATCTTTTGGGGCCAACTGTTGTAGAAGCTGTGATTTTCCTTTCCAGAGGTTGCTATAAGATTGTGGTCAGACTTCTATTTTTTATAGATGAAGTCAACATCATTTTTGGATTACCATAAATCACCAGGAGAGGCTACTTTTATAAATTAGCCCCTGTGGCCTCTGACTCCAGTTTTAGGCATTGCTATTGTTTTAACCATAGATGATGTGTTGACCATAGCCAAAGAGTGAGGATTCATCATATACTCTCCATCCTTAAACTTTCACCTGCAGTATGATAACAAAACAGCATATTGTTGTCCCTAAAGTGACTGGGTTATCACACAAAAAGAGAACTTCTAAAATATATACCAGGACCATTTTGTTTATACAATGAGTTTAACAGTAGGTGGACAATTTGAAATAAAATTGTCTAAGTATTTAATTTTTTTCCTGAATTACACAGACCAGAAGGCTCATTAAAAACAACTCCTTTCTTCCCCCATTTTAACTTCTTTTTCTCCAGAATTCTTTAATTTGTCTTCTATTCTTTAATTTGTGCTTCACAGAAACCCTAAAGTCTATATTTTGTCACCTGGACCAATAATAACTGCAGTGATTTGAATCAAGAAGGAAATAAATCATGTGTGATTGATAATGGAGTTATGTAGTGGGAATCAGAAAATTAATTATTGGCTTGGTGCTCGTACCTCAGCAGCTAGGGCGCCAGCCACATACACCAGAGCTGGTGGGTTCACATTCAGCCTGGGCCTGCCGAATAACAATGATAACTATAAGCAAAAAATAGCTGGGCATTGTTGTGGGCACCTGTAGTGCCAGCTACTTGGGAGACTGAGGCAAGGGAATTGCTTAAGCTCAAGAGTTAGAGTTTGCTGTGAGCTGTAATGCCACTGCACTCTACAGAGGGTGACATAGTTGGACACCATCTCAAAAAAAAAAAAAAAGAAAGAAAGAAAGAAAGAAAGAAAATGAATTACAATAAGGAATAATCAGCCCTGTTGAGCTAGAAGGCAGATATTGCGGGGCTTAATATTATATAAATACAAAGTCCTTGGATTTTAGACTTTTCCATGGTACTGACATAAATCACAGCACAAAACATTTCTGTTTTTCACAGATCAGGCACACACACTGCTTTTCATCATTTGACAGACACATTTTAAGATTCATTAGGCTGCCTTGTGCTGCACTTCTGCAGGTAAAACATGTCCTGCTCTTACAGACATCCAAGAACAGGGCAAAATGTTTTAACAGACCACATATCAGAGCCTTGAACAACCAAATCTTCCTCCAAAACTGTGAACAGAACAAGCTATAGAATATTTTTTTCAGTGCTACTCTCCTTCATATTAAAGCAGTACCACAAGGTTTCATTTTTATTAAAGTCATAATTTGCATGTAATAAAATTTCTAGATATAAAGATAAAGTTCAGAGAATTTTGGTTCCTAATATTATTACTAAAATGAAGATATCGAATATTCTATCACACAGAATATTCTCTCATGCAATTTATCCACCAGCCCAGCTATCCTACTGTCAACTGCTTATAGAAATCTACCATGTTTCTGATTTCAGTTACCCAAATATTAGTTTTATTTGTTCTTAAATTTCATATAATTTTGATAGTACAGTGTGTACTCTTGGTTCTGGATTCTTACACTCAATGTTAACATTTATTTATGTTGTTGTGTATGTCCTAGTTCTTTCCTTGTCATTTCTGAATGGGATTCCATTGTATTTACCTACCATGATTTGTTTATTCTCTTACTGGTGGGGATTTGGATTGTTTCTATTTTCCCCCCTTGAGTAAAATTGCTATAATGTTCTTTTACATCTTTTTGTGTCATGAGCCCTTATTTCTTTTGGAATTGGTAAGTCAGAGGATTGGTGTGTGGATAACATAGTAACACAGTGTCAAAGAGTTTTTCACCCAGCAATATATGAGAATTTCCACTCCATACCATCACTAATTCTTGTATTGTCAAGCTATTGGGTTCTAACCATTTTGACAGATGTGAAATTGTATCTAGTTATGACTTCTAACTTTTATTTTCCAGTTAGCTAATGATGTCAAGCATCTTTTCCTTCTGTTTTTTGGCCATTTGGATGTCTTTTAAGTGTATCTTCTGCCCATTTCCCTGGGTTGTCATTGCAACTTGACAAAAATGAATAACACAAATTCCGTCTATTTGCATTGAACTGAGAGACCTGGGGAGGCCAACACTAGCAAGCACTCTTCTGCATGGAGAAACAGTGTCCATCCCCCTTTAACATTCCTCCCTGGCTTTTATTGAAATCTCAGGCATGAGAAAATACAGCACAGTGGAAAGCTTCAAAGAGAGAGTCAAGTTTAAACAGCAAGTAGTTTTTCTTTAACTGCATAACTCTTAACATATCTTGCTTACTATCCTTCTGTCTAGCCTTAATTTAATCACTTCTAATATATGATATGGTGGGGGAGGCAGTTTAGTGTGTCTAGTGAGTATTGTTTTTAATATTCAGGGCCAGCAGTGATGCTTGGCTTTTTTCCAGAACACTCTGTCTTTCTAGTGCCTAGCACTTTTAACCCTATGCTCTATCCTACAGTTTGTCATTTTTGTTCTTCATTTATAGGTATACCATATATATTTTGGATATAAATCTTTTGTCCCCCAAATTATTTCTTACCTGCATCCCTACTTTACATACTTTATTTTTATTTCATTTCATTTTTATTGTTTGGGATTCATTAAGGGGGGGTACAAAGAATTAGGTTATACTGATTGAATTTATTAGACAAAAATCCCTCTTAGAATGTGTCTCACCCCCAAGAGGTGTGCCATGTATCATGACATCCTATTCTTTTCTCCGTCCCTCTCCCCACTTGCTCATTCCCCTACCCTTCCCTTGTATTAACTCATCTACTGCCTTCATATTAGAAAAGTGTGCATTGGATTCTTGCTTCTCCATTCTTGTGATGCTTTACTAAGAAGAATGTGTTCCACCTCTATCCAGGTTAATACAAAAGATGTAAAATCTCCATCTTTTTTAGTGGCTGAATAGTATTCCATGGTATACATATACCACAGTTAATCCATTCTGGGGTTGGTGGGCATTTAGGCTGATTCCACAGTTTGGAGATTATAAATTGAGTTATTATAAATAGTCTAGTGTAAATGTTCTTAAGATGAAAGGAAATTTTTTCTTCTGAATGCTTAGTAATGGATTGCAGGTCTAATTTAAGTTCTTTGAGAATTTTCCATAATACCTTAAAAAAAATTATATTAGTTTGCAGGCCCACACGCAGTGTAAAAGTGTTCCCTTCTTTCCACATCCATGCCAGCATCTGAAACTTTGAGACTTTGTGATGTGGGCCATTCTCATTGGTGTTAGGTGATATTTCAGGGTGGTTTTGATTTGCATTTCTCTAATATTTAGGGACAATAAGCATTTTTTCACATGTTTTTTAGCCATTCACTGTCTTCTTTAGAGAAGATTTTATTCATGTGTCCTGACCAATGAGATATGGGATTATTGAGACTTTTTTTATTGATTAACTTGAGTTCTTTATGCATCCTAGCTATCAAGTTTTTGTACAATTCATAATATACAAATATCTTTTCCCATTATGACTGATTATTGTCTGTTTGCTTTTGTTGTTGATTCCTTAGCTGTACAGAAGGGTTTCAGTTATTTTCTTTATTTTTGTTGTTTGTTGCAATTGCCACAGAAGTCTTCTTCACAGAATCTTTCCCCAAACCAATATCTTCAAGTGTTTTCCCCACACTTTCTTCAAGGATTTTTATTATTTCATGCCTTAGATTTAAATCTTTTATCCATTTTGAATCAATTTTTGTAAGTGGTGAGAGGTGTAGGTCTAGTTTCAGTTTTTTACATGTAGTTATCCAGTTCTCCCAGCATGACTTATTGAACAGGGATTCTTTTCCCCAGTGTATGTTATTGTTTGGTTTATAAAACATCTGGTGTTTATAAGAGGTTAATCTCATCTCATGGTTTTCTATCCAGTTCCTAATGTCAATGTCTCTTTTTTTATGCTAATACCATGCTGTTTTGATCACTATAGCCTAGGAGTATAGCCAAAAGTCTGGTAGGGTGATCCCTCTGGCTTCATTTTTATTACTAAGAATTGCCTTGGCTATACAAGTTTTCTTTTAGTTCCATAAAAAATGAAGAATATTTTTTCCCAAATCTTGAAAGTAAGATGATGTTGTTTTAATAGGGATTGCCTTTAATCTGTAGATTGCTTTGGAAGTATAGAAGATATTTAAGCAATAGTTGATTCTTCCCTGCAATGAGCATGGTATGTTCTTCTATTTGTTAATATCTTCTGCTATTTATTTCTTAGGGTTTCATAAGTTTCTTTGCAGAGGTCCTTCACCTCTTTTGTTATGCATGTTCCTAGGTATTTCTTTTTTTTTTTTTTTTTTTTGAAGCTACTGTGAAGGGAATTGTGTCCTTGATTTTGCTCTCATCTTGGCTGTTATTCGCATATAAAAAAGGCTACTGATGTGTGGACACTGATTTTATTTCCCAAGATATTGCTGTAGTTTTTGATCACTTCCAGGAATCTTGTGGTTGGGTCTTTGGAGTTCCGTAGTATAAGATCATGTTGTTGATCAAAGACTGAGAGTTTGACCTCTTCAGCACCCATTTGTATGTCCTTGATTTCTTTCTTTCACCTTATTTTATTGGCTAGAACTTCCAGCTCTATGGTGACTAGTAGTGGTGATAGAGGACAACCTTGCCTGGTTCCAGGTCTAAGTGGAAAAGCTTTCAGTTTTACTCTATTCAGTAAAATATTAGCTGTGGGTTTGTCCACAGATGGTGTCGATCAGTTTAAGAAATGCACCACCTGTGCCTAAATTCTTAAGCATTCTAATTAGAAAAGGATGCTGAATTTAATCCACTGCTTTTTCTGTATCTATTGAGAGGGTCATATGGTATTTGGTTTTGCTTCTGTTGATACAGTGAATTACATTTATGGACTTGTGTATGTCAAACCAGTCTTGCATCCCTGGGATGAAACCTACTTGATTGTGATGAAGGATTTTTTTTAATGTGTAGCTATAATCTATTAGCTAGTATTTTCTTGAGAATTTTTGCATCTATATTCATTAGTGAAATTGGTCTGAAGTTTTCCTTTTTAGTTGAGTCTTTTCCTGGTTTTGGTATCAGGATGATGTTTGCTTCATATAACATGTTCCAGAAGTTTCCTTCCTCCTCAATTCTTTAGAATAATTACTGCAGTATGGGTACAAACTCTTCTTTGAAGGTGTGATAACATCTGGTCCAGGGCTCTTTTTTGTTGGGAGATTTTTTTATTGTTTCTTGGATCTCAGTTCTTGAAACTGGTCTATTTAAGAGATCTATTTCCTCTTGATTGAGTCTAGGGAGAGGGTGATTCCAGGTATTAATCCATTTCCTCCACATTGTCAAGTTTCTGGGCATAGATTTTCTTGTAGTACTCAGAGATGATCTCATGTATCTCTGTGGCATCTGTTGTTATTTCCCCTTTATTATTTCAGTTTGAGATCATTAGAGATTTTGGTGATTTATTTTCTTCTGCTGGGTTTGGGATTATATTGTTATTCTTTTTCCAATTTCATAAGATGGTTCATTTTTTTTTGATATGCTCTTTCTGTTTTTTGAATGTAGGCATCCAATGTGATAAATTTCCCTCTTAAGACTGCTTTTGCTGTATCCTACAGATTTTGGTAACTTGGGTCTTCATTGTTGTTTTGTTTGAGGAATTTAATGATTTCCTCTTTTATGTCTTCCTGAATCCAACTATCATTAAGCATAAGGTTGTTTAATTTCTAAGTCTTTGAGTGGGAATGAATGTTTTTGCTAGAGTAGAGTTCCACATGTGGTCTGAAAAGATACAAGGTATATTTTCTGTTCTTTTAATTTTGCTGAGGTTTGATTTGTATTCTAGGATGTGGTCAATTTTGGAGTATGTGCCATGGCTGACAAGAAATGTATAACTTCGCTTTGGGATGGTGTGTTCTGTATATGTCTGTTAATCTCATTTGTTCTAAGGTCAAAGTTAAGTCCTTTGTATCTTTCTTTAGTTTCTGTTTAGAGGATCTGTCCAGTTCTGTTAGAGGAGTGTTAAAGTCCCTGGCTATTATGGTGTTATGGAATATCATATTGCTTAGACCCATCAAAGTCTGATTTATAAATCTGGGAGCATTTAAGTTGGGTGCATAAATACTTAAAATTGAAATGTCTTGTTGCTGCATTGTTCCTTTGACCAGTATGAAGTGTCCATCTTTGTCTTTCTTAACTGTAGTTGCTTTAAATCTGCTTGTATCTAAAAATAATATTTCAACCCCTCTCTTCTTCTAATTTCCATTTGCTTGAAATACTGTCTTCCTACCTTTTACCCTGAGTCTTGATTTGTCTTTCAAGGCTAGATGTGTCTCTTGGACAAACGCTATGGATGGCTTGTGCCTTTATATCCAGTCAGTCAGCCTGTGCCACTTCAGTGGTGAATTCAATTCATTGACATTTATTGAGAGAATTGGTAATTGTGGTGGAGTTCTATTCTTCTTATTTTGTGAAAGTCTGTTGTGTAGTTTTATCCTTTGCACCATTACGGAAGCTTCTGGGTGTTCACTTTGCTGGTGGTCCATTGTGGTGGCCAGTGTTGAGAATAGGTCTAAGTATTAGGTCTAAGTATTTTCTGTAGAGCTGGTCTTATTGGGGCAAATTTCCTCAGTGCTTGCGTATCTGCAAAAGACTTTATTTCTCCATCATTTTTAAAACTGAGCTTAACAGGATACAGAATTGTGGGGTAAAAATTGTTTTGTTTAAGAATGTCGAAGGTAGATGACCAGGCTCTTCTGATTTGGAAGGTTTTAGTTGAAAAGTCTGCTGTCATCCTAATGGGTCTGCCTCTGTAGGTCAGTTGGTGCTTACTTCTGGCTGCTGGCAGAATTTTTTCTTTCATCATGACTTTGGATGGGTTCATTACAATGTGTCTGTTAGAGTTGAGATGATCTGGGTTCAATGTCCATCTCAAAAGAGTGTGTCAGGGCCTTTAGTAAAACTTGGGAAGTTTTCATTTATGATAGTCTCCAGTAGGGCATTCATTCGTTTGGGACAATCTTCTTCCTCTTTAGGAATTCCAATTATTTGTATGTTTGAATGCTTCATGGAGTCTCGTAATTCTCTAAGCACCTGTTCTACTTTCTCTCTTTTCTTTTCTGCCTCTTTGACTGCTAGGTTAAGTCAAAAACTTTACCCTCTATTTCTGAGGTTCTTTCTTCTCCATGGTCTAACCTATTTTTGATACTTTCTACTGCATCTTTACATTCCCTGATTGTGTTCTTCATTTCCTTAAGCTGCATCATATCCTTTTTATATTTGACATATCTCTCATCTGACTTTTGGTTGTCTTTCCATTTTCTTGTCCATTCATTTTATTGTTTTTATCATCCATATTTTTAATTCCCTTTCTATCACATCCATTAATTCTTTATAGGTGGAGTCTTCTGCAGTAGCTGCCTCATGGTTCTTTGAGGGAGTTCCTCTGTTTTGGTTTTTCATGGTGCCTGAATTTTTCTGTTGGTTCTTCCTCATGTGTTCTCTCTTCTTGTTCACCTTTTTGTCCTCCTTTTTACTTCTCACTGCCTTTTTTGGTAGGTTGCAATATGTCACTGGGACACCAGGTGGCATTGTGGAGTTTTTTGTTTAGGAGACAGAAAGCACCTCCAGAAACCTCTATGGTCCTTATTCAAATTTAGTTGCCTTTGGTGATTTGCCTGATTGTTTCCTCAGCATTCAGACCATGAGGAATTGGGATCTTAAAACTCACAAGAATTCTTCAGGGGCAGGTCTCACAGTGATCACTGACTACAGTTCCCATGATGTGCAAGAGTCCCTTAGTTTCCTAAAAGTGGTGTTCTGATCTCAGCAGATGGAATTAAGATGGCTGTGCTTTAAGCCCCTGCTAAGATCTTCTCATGACCTTCCCACAATGACAGCCCCCTGGACTGCGGAGACCTTCTCAGTATGGCTGCCTCACCAGCCAGCAAACCTATGGCAAATCCACCCCAATTGGCATTCAAATCTGGTTGTTGTATACTGTTGGAGTCCACACAGTTTTCCAAGATTTCCACTCAACACACAGCTTCCCCCAACAACTGAAAACTCCAGAAAGGCTTCCTCCTGTACCTGACCTCTGTGTGGAGCCAACTGATCCCAGCTGGTCACAGTCACTTGCCTAATTCATCAGATTTCCACTACTGTAGAACACATGCTGTGTCTAGCTCACCACCTCCTCACTGTATGACTCTGGGTAAGTTCTCCGCACCAGGTATGACTGGGTTCTCTCTTTTTCCCTAGTCATTCTAGGAAAGCTCAGCTGAATGATCCTTCTAGTTCACCATCTTGCTCTACCCCCCAAAAATTTCTATTAGCAAAGTGAAAACAATATTTTTGCAGAGACTGAGGGCCTTAAATTGAACTTGTGTTGTTTTATACTTTGTTTCCCAAGGGCACATTGCTTCTCACTCCATTTCACATAGTGAATCCCACAGTCAAAAATCTAAAAGACTATAGCAGTGTTAAGAGTTAGTTAGAAGGGCTCTTCTGGGAAGGAAGATAAGGCAGGTCCCTTACTTTACCTACTTTAAATTATTAATAAATATTTCATACAAACAAAAATTCATTAACAGTATTATAAACTCTCATGATTGATCTGTTTACCACTCAAGATATGATAACCGTTATTCTTATAAAGTAAAATATTAAAAACACAGTCCAATTATTCTAGTATATCACTTTCTATTTGCATTTCTTTTATAACATCATAAAAACAAACAGAAAGCATTTGATGTTAGTGTTTTGCCAATCCATGTCTGTATTTATACTTTTTTTTTTTTTTTTTTTTTGAGACAGAGCTTCAAGCTGTCACCCTGGGTAGAGTGACATGGCCTGACAGCTCACAGCAACCTTCAACTCCTGGGCTCAGGATTCTCCTGCCTCTGCCTCCCAAGTAGCTGGGACTACAGGCAGCTGCCACAATACCTGGCTATTTTTTGATTGCAGCCATCATTGTCTGGCAGGCCAGGGTTGGATTCAAACCCACCAGCTCAGGTGTACGTGGCTGGCATGTTAGCTGCTTGAACCACAGGTGCCCAGCCTGTATTTATACTTTTATAATGCATATATATATATATACCTGGGCAGTATTTATTTTAAAATCTCATGTAATAGAATTGTGATGTAAATATTTTTTAATAAATTGCTTTTTTGTTCAAATATTGTTATTGCATTTCACCTATTTTGGCTTCTTACTTACAAATCAAAGCTTTGTTCAAGCTCCTTCTAGTGCAAATGGATGTAATCTTTTTGAGCCTCTTTTAGAGGCAAGTTTTAGCTATGGCTTTGGGGTCTGGTTTTGATTTTGATGAAGTTATAATCTTTATTAAAATGTAACATTACCTTTCTTCACTTTCGTGTAAAAATATGTGTATGTGTGGAAGGTGTCCCTATGTGTGTAACCAGGCTCTATCACAAGCCAGAACCCTCGGTTAGCCTTAAATTATAGTTAAGTCACAGTTCATGAGACAGGAAACTGCCTATCATCTGGGTGAATTTGCTATAATGGTACAATAAAATTTCCCATGTGGTTTAGTGCTAGAAAAATAGCACCTGAAATTATCTCAGTGTGCTTTTGATTTGTTCTAAGTTCCCAGAACCAAATGTAGTCAGTTACCAACTTGTCAGACTCCTGATTCCTGGGAAAATTAATAATACGTCTTTTTCCCTCCTTGATCTTCCTTATCTTTTCTGTCCCACCATCAAATCCACAGTTATTTAATTTAAAACTATATAATTAATCATTGATTGGTCTCATTCCTCCAATCCCTGTATTGAATTAATATATCCTGGCAATTTGATACCCAAAAACATATCCCAAATCTAACTACTTTTTTGGTCTTCATTGTCACCATCTATAATACCTTCATATCTCTGATGAATCACTTCTCCAGCCTCCTAACTGATTTCTGTGTGTCTACTCAATAATCAGTCATACAAACTGAAGCAAGAAAAATCGGTTTAAAATAAGAGTAAGACAAGTTTATCTTATATGTGAAACAACTAGAATATCTGCCATCTTACACAATGTTATCTTATATTTCTCATCTCATTGTTCTAATGTCTTTCTTTCTTTCTTTCTTTCTTTCTTTCTTTCTTTCTTTCTTTCTTTCTTTCTTTCTTCTCTCTCTTTCTCTCTCTCTCTCCCCCTCTCTCCTTCCTCTTTCCTTCCTTCTTTCTTTCCTTCTTTTTTTCTAACACTCTAATCTCGTCCCTGCTCCAGAATCATCATTCCTCCCTCTCTCTGCATTGGTAGCTCATTTCCTGGATATTCTTACAGATGTCTCCTTTTTGTCAATCATGTCCCAGCTAAATCAGGTCTTCCTCAAAGAGGATATTCCTAACCTGCTTTTCTAAAACACATATTCTCAATCCTGTCTGCTTCTTAGCAGCCCCTTTTATTGTTTTCATAGATGATGTTTTCTCGCTAGAATTTATAATCAACTGAAGGAGAGACTTTATTTTATTTTTGCTTTATCTCTATTTTCAAATATATCAGGACCTAAAAGATACTTACTTTTGGAATCTCAATATAAAAACAAAATAATATAAACAAAAACAATTCCTTTTACTTGACTCTATTGAGTCCCCACACTGATATTCTCACTATTAACGTTTAGAATAGCTCTACCTATCCAACACTGTATTCAGAAATGTGTCAGAATTTTCATACATCAACATCCCTATCAACACCAGGCAATGTCTAGATTTCAAACTTTTCTAGAAAAATAGATACAAATGGCAGCCCAATGTGATTTTAAACTTTATTTTTTGTGTTTACTAAGTTAAAGTACATGCTTGTTAGCTTCATTGATTTCCTATTTTGCAAATTACATATTTATATTAATCATCTTTTTAGGTATAGACTTCAATACTCTTTGTTATTTTCATAATTAAAAGCAAAATTTTAGTGTCAAAGAAGCCACTGGATATTAGGGCTATAAGTAGCACTTAAGTCAAATAAAACAAATACTGCCTGGATAACAAAATTACTCTTAGCTTTTGTTAGAGGATTCAAGAAATGATTGTTTACCAATATGACCTATATTCATGTCTCTACTCAATAATAATTTATATATTTTTTTAGATATATAAATAAAATATGTATTTTTTATTTTAATGAGATAGAGAAGTTCTTTCTTACCTCTTACTGTGATTATTCTGGCATTGCATTTGAAGTCAGAATGAGCAAAAAATAGGAAATAAGAAATAATAGCAATAGCTTTATCTTCTAACAGAATTGAAAGGCTAATTCTGGGCATAACATGATCTACAGAACTCTCAGTGAGTAGCTGGATTTGTTCATCTGTCAAATTTTCCTGCTATAGTCACATTTCCCCAAGATATCTGTGTTAACCTCTAAAAAATAAAATGGAATCTCAATCTATGTTTCAGATTCAGAGACAATGGTTTTTACAATAAGAGTTCCATAACCTTTTTTAGGTATAAGGAAAAAGGATATTTCATATTCTTATAAAATGTTGTCTAAAAAGTTAACGATATGTATCACCAGAGAAAGAAATTAATTTGAAATTTCAGGTGAGACAGGTCAGAATCTCTCCAGTTTCCTCTTTTCCAAATGTTATTTTTCTTTTCCAGATGAATTTGCTTCCTCAGGTGATTAACTTAAAATTTATTCAAGGTGTAATTAAATACATTTTGTCTTGGAAAAAAATCTTATACTTGAAATTCAATAAAGGAGTTTAAAGTGAATATCATTAGCATACTGGACCATTATAAACTGGCTTAGGAGATATAAATAAGAAATTGTCAGAAACAAATATATGAGACTTTCTTCCCCTGACCATCAGCTAGGGAAATATCTAGTTATTTTATTTTTCCTTTTTTATTGTGCCACATCTTATAATGACTTTCCCCTTACATTAAAATAAAAAAAAAAAACTTAACAGATTTTGCATGGTCATTTTAGTCATTATAATGGCTATTAATATTACTTCCTCATTGGTTATATTTATCGCTGAATAATCAGTCTTTAATGTGACCCCAAATTCCAAATTGAGCATGTTATGCTTGATTTGGTAGGGCAATTTTAACACTGCTGGTATTGACATTAAATTTTTGTCCGTCTCACTCTGTGTCCTTGGTCAGTTCATTAAATTTTCGGGTGGATGACTCTTCCTCTATTAAGTTGATGATATTCTAGTTGTCAAGAACGGAAGAAGAGAGAGCTAATTAAAAGTATAAAAGCCTTATTAATGTTAACAAGTATAAAATAAATGATAAGCTGAACAGAGATAAACCTGAATGTTTGCACTATATGACTATCAAATATTATTAGTTACAATACTCATTTTATTTTTTACCCACAAGTATTTGCAATTTGATTATACAAGGCAAATAATAGATACAATTTTGTTTCAGAATATGCACCAGGTTATCTATAATTTTAGCCAGGAGTAAAAAGGAAAGAAAATGGCTGATGACCTTAAAAGAAAAAGCTCAGGATACAAGGCAGTGTTCATTACATTAATGACAAATGTTAGAATGTCAGCATATGAAGCATTTTTAGCATATTTTGACACCTTTTAATTGTCCTAATGTGATGTATATAATTTGCCACTGTGTAACAAATTTTCACAGTTACCCTAACATAATCTGTTTTCTATTGCTATCTCTTCTTCATTCAACATATACTTATTTCCACTCCTCAACTTGCTCCCACTCACAGCTCCAAGCTTAAATCTGACTGGTCTACATGTAAAATTAATATCTGGTAGAAGTAACAAGTTCATGAACTCTAATTATGTGAACTAGCTAATGGCATTTTCCTGAGGAAAAAATAGAAAATTCTCTATCTCAAGATATCATGGTGGATGTTTGAAAACCTTGAAACAGTTAGCCAAATTTTTCATTATGAGAGATCCTAGTCAGAGGATAAAATCAATATATGTAAATGATAGTGAATCACCTGAAGAAAAAGGAATTGGAGGTATAACTCTGAGAATTAAGCCAAGCTTGCACTTGTTCTACTTTCAGGCTTCTAACTAGATGAATAGTAAATTTAATTTTTGTTTCCAATCAAGACTCTGTGCATATGGTTGCATGGGGTGTATTCCACAAAACTCCAGTGGGTGCTCTTTGTATGGACTCCATTATAAAGGACATTCGTGGGTTGTTTACTGTGATGGCCCAGAGGTAGTAGTTATGTAAACTCAACTGAAAACATTCTAAATGATGCAAGGGTTAATAATTAACCTAAGGTTCAGATTTTTTGAACTATTTAATATTACTAAATGTTTAATATTGCTAAAAAAGAATAAGGCTATGTGGTTAATGGTGATATTATCAAAACTTTGGCCAATAGCCATAATGCAATTTCAGGCTGATTAAATTAACATTTTGGTGATCAGCTTGTACAAAATACTATACTAGATGATGCAAAGGATGGAAAATTCTGAAAAATACAGTTCCTGGCTGGACACAGTGGCTCATGCCTGTAATCCTAGCACTCTGGGAGGCCAAGATGGGTGGATTGCCTAAGCTCACTACTTAGAGACCAGCCTGAGCAAAAGTGGGACCCTGTCTCTGCTAAAAATAGAAAAATTGAGGCAAGAGGATTACTGGAGCCCGAGTTGGAGGTTGCTGTGAGCTATGACGCCACAGGACTCTTACAAGGGCGACAGCTTGAGACTCTGTCTTAAAAAATATATATCTATATGTATCTATATACATGTAGGTATATAGTTCCTGTTTTCAGGCTTTTCACATGGTATGCAAAAACATACTACAATAAAAATAGTGAAGTGATTGGTGGGAGACTCAAATAAGTAATAAATCACATGTAATTTAGATTAGGAATTGCTCAATAAAGAGACAGAACTCAGTTGTGTCTTGAGATATTAAGCTTGAACGATATTAATAGGCATAAGGGTAGCAGTGGCATTTTGTAAGCAAAGAGACAGAAATGGCAAAAAATATTCTGCAAGTGAAAAGTACAACAATAGATATGAACAAATCAGTAGAGGGTTTTAACAACACATTTGACATTGTAGGAGAAAAGAAATCAGTTACTTGAATATAGATCAATACAAAGTAGGCAATCTGAGAAAAAAGGAAAAAGATTAAGGAAAAATAAACAAATATGTAAAAATCCATTCGACAACATCAACCATACCAATATAAACAAAACAGGACTCTCAGAATTTTTTGTGAAATTTTACAACATTTTGCAATTATGCAAATAAATTTAGAAAAAATAATGGCCCCAAATTCCCAACGATGCTAGTACATTTTTAATTCACAGATTCAAATAAGATAAAGACAAAGTAATACACATCTAGATACATGATAGTTAAATTGTGGAACACCAAAGCAAAGAAAAAAAAAAAACTTGCTTCGGTGAAAATAAAATAAGATAATGAGAAAAACAAATAATTACTTAGAGGGAAACAATGATACATTAAAGGCTGATTTTTCATAATGAATAAGACGAAGTGAAGTGGGATAACATATTTCAAGTGTATCAGGAATTAATCTAAACTAAGATATCGAGCGGCACCTGTGGCTCAGTGAGTAGAGCACCGGCCCCATATGCCAGTGGTGGCGGGTTCAAACCCAGCACTGGCTAAAAACTGCCAAAGAAAATAAAAAATAAAAAAAAATAAACTAAGATATCTATATCAAGCAAAATTTTATTTTTTTAAAAAGTGAAGAATAAGGGTTTTGGATTAAAAACAATCTTGAAAGAATGCATTGGTAGTCAACTTACCTTTTAGTAATACTAAGGAGGAAGTTCTTCAGCATCAAATAAAATGACAGGTAACATAAATTGAATACACAGAAGTAGAAACACTAATAATTGCTTTCTTGTTGGGTTTATAATATAGAGATATATAGTAATAACAACCAAAAAGGAGGAAATAGAAAGCACAGCTATATTCAAGCAAATTTCTATAATATGCTGTACTAAGATAAAGTTAGTATTCATCTCAAGTAGATTGTGACACATCATTAATTTTCACATAAAATGTAGAATAGCAATGATAAAAACAACCCCTCAAAAGTTAAAAAAAATAGAGAAATTAAAATAGTACCCTAAGAGTATTTATTTAGCATAAAAGTGGACAGTTAAGAAAGTTAAGAAGACCATAACCAAGATGAGATGGATAGAAAAATAAAGGCATGTAAAAGTTTTCTTTTGGGTAAGGCCAGTTAGTAAACACAGAAGGCCTGTAATTTTTATGACAAGGGGTAGTTTTATAACTTGGATAATGATGCCATCTATGTTAGGTGCAAACCTTGCTACAGAGACTGGGAGACTGGGAGGTAGGGATCTATCTGCTCTGATGAAGGGATAAACCCAGCTTTGTGACAAAGTCCATCCTGGGTTGTAAATGTGGTAAAAAGCCATTTCAAATATAATTATATTTCAAAGGGTCAGAGAATAATTTACATTTATAAGTTTTCTGAAGAGATTCTCTAAGAAAGGAATATTGGGGGCCTAGAGGCAGGAAGAAATCTGTCTACAGTTTGGTCAAGGGGAGGAAAATCTCACCTCAGTCTGGTCGTAACAAGCAAAGTATATCAATAGCAAATTGTACAGCATTAACCAATAGGATTTATGCCAGGCATTCAAAGTTGTTTTAGTTTCTAAAATTCAGATAAGATAATGTACCACATTACTAGTATAAAGGATAAATATTATGAGAAAAACAATCCAATAAAAATGAGCAAAAGATTTGAAAAGATTTTTCACCTTAGAAAACTACACATGACTAATAAACACATAAAAAATGTTTAACATATTAGTGATAGGACAGTGCAAGTTAAAATGACCATAAGATATCACTACATACACTCTTGAATAGCTAATAAAAAATGCAGGCAATCCTAAGTGTTAGTGATAAGGTGGAAAATCTGGAATGCTCAAACATGGCTAGTGGGAGTATTAAATGGTATGGTTATTTTACAGACATTTAGAAAATTTACTTAAAAATTAGACATACACTTACCATATGACCCAGTAATTCTACTCATAGGTATGTACCTCAAAGAAATAAAAATATATGTTAATACAAAGACTTGTTATGATTATTCATAGCAGCATTATTCATATAAGCCCTAAACTAGAATCAATCCTAAATTCATCAGCTAGTGAACTTAAACAAAATACAGTATATCCATACAATGCAAAAATTTTCACCAATAAAAAAGAATGTGTTATTTAAATATGGTGAGGCATAAATTACCTCAAATGCATCATTATAATTAAAAAAAAACAGGCATAAAAGACTAAATATTGTATGAATACATTTATGTGACATGTCCAGAATAGGCATATTAGATATACAGACATTATTATAGTTATTTTTTAGGCTTGGGAATGAAAGGGCAGACAAATGAAAATGGGGGAAATTTTGAAGATGATAGAAATGTTCAAAAATTGGATTGTGGTAATGATTGAAAAATAGTATAAATATACTAAAAATCTTTGAATTGAATATGTGCAATTTATGGTATGGAAATTATAACCCAGTGTGTTTATCAAATGTATCAATGAGACCGTGAGCTAAGGTGTCCTTTGGTGCATGGGTAAGTCATCCATGTCCTCATGAGCTGGAATATGATCTTTGTTATCTTACAAAGGATTACAAAGTTGAGCAAGAAAGGACTGGAGTAAACAATTTTTTTAGAAAATGGTAATAGTTTGAATGAACAAAAACAGAAAAATTAGGAGGATAACACTATTTGGGGAAAAGGACACTGACTTAGTATTTGGTAGTTAACGCATATGGGAGCAGTACAGGTAGGCCTAAATATTCAATTACAGATTTAATGATAGGTCGGGATTAGAGATCTAGATTTTGGAGTCATGATATGTCTGTGTGTGTAGTTATATATACTTCATATATACACACTTAATTATAAAGGCATATGGTATAAGTATTATCTGGTTAATGTTATATATAAATAACCAAACAATTATTAAAAGATGAAAAATGTTCTTGGTGAGTTTTTCCAACACAAGTATTTATTATCATCTGGATGCCATGAAGCGTTGATTTTCCTACTGGATTAAACAATGGCTAACAAACTAGTTTGATCATTTTGATTTCAACATCCACCCTTGAGACATTAGTTTAGATCTCTACAAGCTACATGCTTGTATTTGTGTGAAAGGAACATATCCATGTTATACTGCAGGGGTTAGCAAATTAAGGCCGTCAGCCAAAGCTGGCCTGTTGCTCCTTTGAAAAAGACATAACCTCTGGATTGAACTTTATAAAAATATAGTTTAGTACTGTCTTTCAGTTATTCAAAGATGGATTTTAATTGAAAAAATAATCATAAGTTATAATTCATGATAGTCTACTAACCAGTATTTCTAACTGATCTCCTGTAATTTAAAGAAATCTTCATTTTAGTCTAGTTTCATTAAAATCTTAATATATTTTATTTTGTTCCTTGAATTGTTCCTTTCTTGTAAGGGCAGGGTAACTCATTCTTCTTGCCTTATCTCTCTTTCAGTTCTAGCTGAGCATTACGTATGCTTGAAAGCCGCCCCAAACTACTGAACATTTCATGACATATTGATTAGGGTATGTCTTGGCATTTACTTCCCAGAATAATACATCTCACATACATGGGTTATTACAAAAGTTTTGAGATGCACAAAAATCAAGAAACATAAAGTCCGCATAGACAGAAAAAAACGAAGCCCTCCCAGGAACACTAAGCTGAGCAAGGTGAAACTTGAATGGGTGAATCAGAAAGGACACGGTAGCCTGTGTTTCTTAGAAGTGAAATAATGGACCTAAGCACAGTCTGTTTCCAAACTTTCATAGTGACTCTTGTATAAAGCTTAATGTTATTGTTGTCTCCATCAGTATTAAGTACAAATTTGAAAAATTATGTCATATTACCCTGTAGTTACTTAAAATGTTGTTATAGGGCTGTGCACGTAATAGGTCTGGAAATATTGCTGTGCTGTGCAGTGAGAGCTACTTTGTGATCTTTAGATGTCTAGTAGCCCCAGCTGAATGGTTGTAATCAAGCAAGTTTTTACGGAATGAAGAGTCCTGGGAATGACCAGATAAGAAGTTCAAGATTAATCCACAATATCATCTCAAACATCTAAAGATTCCTAAGTATGACTGCTGCCTCAAACACAATCTCTGATTAGATGAGATTTTAGGTAGGTATATCTGATTGATTTTGCCCCCAAGGAAAACTCTCGTGAAATAAAGAAAAATGATTCATTTTAATGCTTTTGAGTACAGAAATCATTTGTACCATTTATTATATGTATGTGTAGTATCCATGCCTTAAAAAGAAAGGGATCTTCAAACAAAGTTATAGAGAATTCTGGAATAACCCTGTGTCTTTGGAGTAAATAAAACATTTCAAGAGATTTTATAAATTATACAGATTCTAAAATGTTCTCCATAGGACTAAATATTCTTGTTTTGATAGGGTCAAAGTGTTTGAATTAGATGTTTTTACAATTAATTAGTAGATAACATGCACAAAATGTCATCTCTATTTTCCTAGTTTGTTGTTGTTGTTGTTATTGTTGTTTTGGTAAATTACCTTTTGTCCAAAGATCTAGACTTGTAAATTATTGATGAATTTTTAAAATCATGGGTAACCACTCTATCATTTTCACACAAATAACATTTCCCTGTGTTCTTAGCATTAAAATATAATTCACTTTTTGAGACATCATGAACTATTATTGAGATTATTTTTAGTTTCACAACTGTGTATGTGATAGACATTGTCAGCGAATTGATTTATTTATTCACCCTGTACTGAAACAAAGAAATGTTAGTGCTTTAAAAAATAAGTTTTTATTTTATGCTAAATGGTGTAAAAATAAATTTAATGATGAATTCTTTTAAGAGCTCCAACTTATCCTGAACAAAATTTAAAATAACACATTTAAAATAAATCTTAAAAACTGGTAGCATTTGTAGTTTTTCTTATTTTGAGTCAGGATCTATTTTGTATGCATTTGTTGCTTCTAATCAAACAACTAGCTCACAAGTGCAACTACATAGAACAGATGGTAAAACCTTTGCACATTAGACTTTATATCTAAAAAAGGGACACTTTATTTTAAAATTGCCACTTGGGAACATAAAGTGCTCTCATGAGAAAAACACATTTTACATTTTAAAGGCAGTCCATAAAATAAAGGCAGATGTTTAAATGACTTCTTAATTAACACAAAACAAACATTTACCTACACTGTGGGGATGAAGCAGTGCAATTAAAAAGAACCCTTTAAGATAACCTGGGACATATTTTATGCAAAGCAATAGCAAACATTTTATCTTTTAGGATTTTATGTCTTTTGTTATAAAAAGAATAATTATTGTTTATCCACAATTCATTAATTTGAAACTACTATAAAAATGACAGTTGGCTCAGCACCCATAGCACAGTGCTTATGGCACCAGCCACATGCACCAAGGGTGGCGGATTTGAACCCAGCCCAGGCCAGCTGGGCAATAATGACAACTGCAAAAATAGCTAAGTGTTGTGGCGAGCACCTGTAGTCTCAGCTACTTGGGAGGCTGAGGCAAGAGAATCGGTTAATCCCAAGAGTTTGAGGTTGCTGTGAGCTGTGATGCCTCAGCACTCTACCTAGGGTGGCATAGTGAGATTCTGTTTCAAAATAAAAAAAAAAAAATGACAATTGTTATCTTCTAGTTTGATTAAAATGCTTCCTTCTTGGTAAAAATGTGTTTGAATCTAAGAGACTATATAGTTACAAACAAACATTTTCAACTAAGTATAAAGTGATGTTATCCCCTTAAGCATGGGATTCTTCCATTACCCAAGGAAACATTGGTTAAGAGAGTAGATGATGACTGTATTTGTCAAAATGCCCTCATACAAAAAATACGCATAGCATATTGCTTACTAAATATAATCACAGACAGCATAAATGTCAGAAAATCACATGAAAAAGAAAAAAATTAGCCATTTTTCACTCACACAAAAAAAATTCATTTGTGGGATAAAAGAACATTGACATATATTTGTATGATTAGCTTTTAAGACTCATAAGACCACCAGCCCACCATGCTGGATGAATTATGCTTCCTACATGGACAAAGTCAACTGTTTTACTATCTCCACATACAGGTTTAGAAAATGATGTAAGAAGCAATAAAGCAAAAAAATACATAAGGTTTATCTTCAAATGCTATTAATGTTAATAAGTTTACTTGCCTTGTTAAAGGGATGAAGAACTAGGAAACATATAAATAGTGCCCTATTTGGGATAGTCAAAATAAATAAAAAGAGGTCATGTAGACAAAGAAGATGTCTTTTACATCCACATGGTGTAAATTTATAGGTGTGTATGTAAATACATATATATGAGTATCCATGCAAAATCGATGGATTTACAGAATTAGAATTTCCACATCCTAAATCTACTTAAACTTCCATTAGTTTCTTTAGCCAGGAAAACTTTGGGGTATATAGAGGAGTTGTTTGTTTTTAACTGTAGAGGTACCTCCTCAGGATTTTGAGTTTAAGATTTTCAAAGTGCTCGCTTTCTTCATTCACTTTTCACCTAAAGTAAAGGAATCAGTAAAACATACTTATTTCCTTTCTTTCTTTTCTAAGGATGGCCTCACATAGATTAATATACTTTTTCAGATTAAATAATTACTCACTGAGACACAATTAAATGTCAGATACTGGCAAAACATGAGTGAGATTGGGGAATATTATCTTAAATTAGAGTTTTAAAGTGTAATAAGCAAGAAATATGAACATCTTAAAAGTAAGAACAGTTAATGCGTTTAGCCTAAAGATGTAGGATGTATACTCTGGGGAGTCATCTTGCTTGAAATTTCTCACCAATGTCAAAATCTCGTGATCTGTTTTAAAGCATAATATTTAAAAAAGTAATCAGTTATCTTGGATGTGTGGTTGGTCTCTGTTTCTAAATAGCTCTGAAAACATTGTTGGTATTTCCTATTTATTTCTCCCTGGTTATTGAGACTAATTGAATAATCTCTCTCTTTTTTTTTTTTTTTAACTAATTGAAAATCTTTTTTAGTGAGAAGCTGCTTTTCAAGGGCAGTTGTCTTGCAGAGATGAGATTGGCTATATTTCAAGGAGGAACCATTTCATTAGATTCCATTATTACTCCTGTTTCTAGGACCAAGTAAGAAATTAAGGAAAATAGCAATTTATCTAAGATATGTGATAAGTGAAATTGTATAAAAATTAAGCAACTAAAAAAACTAAACAAGTTCTGTCAGGTAAGAAATAACAGAAGGGAAAATAAAATTATTTTTAAACTAATATACCATGAAATAACTCTCCTCTCCCACTCTAGGATATTTTAAATAAGTGGCTGAGAATGTCTTTTATAAAATTGTACTGTTTTCCTTTCTTCATTTTAAAAAGACTCTTCTTAGTTCCCTTTTAGAATATTGTTCAATTGATGCAGCTCTTTTTTATTTTTATTTTTTGTTGCTATAGTAACAGAAATCAGGTCTGAATTAAGACCCTGGAGGGTCAAACTAGTCACAGTTTTACAACAGCCAATTCCTCTTATTCTCTTTTGTTTAAGTGTTTTTGTTTGTTTCTTTGTTTATTAAAGTTGAGTAAAATTAATCACATCAGCTACTGCTCAGAACTGTTTTATTTTTCTGGACATAATAGAACAAGATGGTATCTTAAAAAAAAAAGAGCACTGTTTCATATATTAAGACATTTAATAACATAAAAGAGTAGTTGGAAGTTGTTAAAAAAAAAAAAAAAAACTTATGGTAAGGATAAATTGACCTTCCTTGGGGAAGTATATACTGTATCAGTCTTTTCATGTTTTTTTTCTGAGATGATGGATGAATTGATGGATGGATGGATGGAAATAAGTATTTCCCTTTCTTGAAGACATTGATGGGACCTATCCAATTATAATGATTCTTTACAGGAATAACTTAAGGACTTCAGAACTGAACATTAATTTTACATTTTAACAGGTGAAATTGTGCACTCTGAAATTCCTACTCAATTCAGGCAATGGTCTAACAATTGTATTGTATGACTTATGTTACCTATTTGCTCACAAACAGGGTATATATGCCAGACACACACATGTTGCTAATTGTCATTCAACTGTAATCCTTTTGTGGATGTGTTCTGCAATTCATATCAAAAATTTTGAGTCCTGCTATTTACTTTGTGAGCTGGAAGATCAGACCTTGCTGTTTTTCTTGCTCAGAGAAATATACACCAATGTCCTCATAGTATTAAAAACACTGACAGAACACTAGAGATTACATTATGTCTGTGAATACATTTTATAATTCCCAAATGAAATAATAAATTGAAAAGCAATTTGTAAATTGTAAAACACTATGTAGACGTTTGCTATTATTAATACTGCTGCTATTACTAACTGCTGCTAATTAATAGGTTCCTCCATTGATTTCAAACTTGAAGACTTATGAAGGAGATGCAATCATAATCTGTTTCATTCACACATGCAATCTTAAAAACACAGTCTCATAGAAATATAGAAATAGCGAGTAGAATAGTGTTTAGTAGAGCTGGAGGAGAAGAAGAAGGAATGGGAAATGTGGAGAGGTTGGACAATGGCTACGAAGCTACAGTTATGCAAGAAGAATAATTTCTGGTGTTCAGTGACTATAGCTAATAATATGTTGTACAGTGTGTCCCAATAATCACCACACTAAAGGAAAATTGAAATTGTAGCTAAAATTATCTTTATTTACAATTTTTACAAATTGTAAAAATTTTAATAAAGTTTTAGAAAATATTTATAAAATATTCTCTATGTGTTAGTCACCTCTTAGAATACTAAGCGCATGTTAGACAAGCTTCAACTATGTCCAATTTTGAAATGCTACAATGCATTTGCTTTATGTGCTCCAAATATCTGAATATTAAAGAAATTTCTAAATTTGTTTGTTTATTTTTCCCCTAAGTTCATGGGACTAAAATGAACATCTGGCAAAATATCTGATCCTATCATGTTACTTTATCAGAAAAGACATTTTTCTCTAGATAAAATGTTTTAAAATGGAATAAAGGCCTAACTCAGTTTGGTAACATCTTCCATTCTGGGAATACGTATGTGAAACATAGGTTTTTTTTAATTGAAAATTCCCCAAGTGCTTTAGAACTAGCTACTAAAAATGAACTCTGATGACTTTTTTATAAAATATTCATTTTTTAAAATTTGCGTTTAGAGTGTCAAAGGTTAATTTAGAATTTCTAAGGAATAAAACTCCAGTTTTTACAAAAACAAAGTATTTGCAGGCATCTTAATGTGATTGATTAAAGTGCAGAAATTATGAGAAACATTTTGTTATTTGATTATCAATGTAGACTTTATTAGTATCTATTTATTAAAATAATTTCATCTAATGCCTTTTTGATTCCCTGGTTGTGCCTGTATCTTATAATATCATAGCAAATTACTGTAAAACTACATCAAGTATAATTTTGGTTAAGTCTGTAACTTGTACAATGAATATATGAAAGCATTAAAGACACTCTGATGATTCCAGGATTTGATTGCCCATTCTCCTACATAGATAGGCCATGGCTAAAGATTTCATCTATACCATGGAACAATGTTTTTCTACAGATAATGCAGGAGGCTACAAACTATAATGTTAAATGTGTTCAGTATGCTTACATTCCAGACAGCACTTTTGAATGTCAAATTGAACTCTGGTAGACTGTTTAAGAAAAGCTCAAATTCAAGGGTGAGCTGGCCATACTGGTGATATGATCACTAAGCACTTTTTTTGAATTATCAGTTGGTAAAATTTGTACTCAAGTGAAAAGACATGAAAATAGTTTCATACTTCAATGCTGATACATATCTGAAATATGTAGAAATTTATTAACAGTGGACTCCAGTTAAGGTTTTCAAAAAAAAATGAGTATTTCTTTAAGATACATATGCTGTAATTTGTTTCTGTCTGTATTTTGAAAAGGGGAAAGAATCATCTTTCTGATAAAATCTCAAGGCCTTTCATTCCTGAGAGAATAGAGGCAAGAGAAGAAAAGAGAGAAGAGTTCTGGGTAGTAGATAAAAATGAAGAAATTGAGTAAAACCTAGTCCATGTCACGCACATGCAAGGTGTTTTCAGAAAACCAGGAAAAGATCAGATTATTATTTTACTTTTTATTATATCCAATTGTGTAGCATGAATCTTCATTTTCTAGCTGCCTTCTTAAAGATAGTTTTCGAAATCTCTGAAGACAAATTGCATTTGTGAAATGCTCAGATGAAATGTTAACTGATAAAGAAGAAAAGGTTTGGTTTCTTTTTTCCATTTTTTTTCTTGCAACCCTGCATATTAGCCAGAATGGGGAACAAAATACAGAAGTTTGGACTTTGTATAGTGTATTATCCTACACCTACACTTTGATTTACTTGCAAATCCATTTCATAATCTCATTTGTTTTTCTCTCTGGTAGATATAGTACAGTCATTTGCTGCATAACATTTCCATCTGCAATAGAAAGCATATAATAAGATGGTAGTCACAGGTTATAATATTGTACTTTTGAGCCCTTCACCAGGGTGGCACACTGAACACCCTCACACTGTGCACATTAGCTGTAATCCCACCAATTGCCTTCCCTCCTTAACTACAACTTGAATTTTACCTTAGAGCTAAAAATAATGTAACCTAAAAATTTGTACCCTCTTATTAATTAGAAATAAAAAAATAAAGTTTAAACTCCCAGCCAAAAAAAAATCATACCTTTATTGTACCTTTACTAACTTCATATGTGTTTAGATGCACAAATGTTTACCATTGAAATAGCTACAGTATTCAGTACAGGAACTTACTGGACAGGTTTAATGCCTGTGAGCAATAACCCATACCACATAGCATAGGTAGTAGGCTATGCCATCTACGTTGTTGTAAGTACACACTATGATGTTCCCACAATAGCAAAATCACCTAACTGCATTTCTCAGAATATATTCCAGTCATTAAAAGATGCATGGCTATAATCCATCTGGTCCTTCAGTAGATGTACTTGCTATTATGGCAGAAATAGTACCATCTGTTCACACTTATTCAGTAAAAATGGAGGCATTGAAATCATTCTGTGATCATAAAGTGGACAATTAATAAGTTTTTCCATAATGAAATAAGTTTCTTTTGATATCCATGCCTCCTTTTAAACAAATGTGTATGAGGTCTCAACTGTTAAAATTTATTTTTAATTAGTTGAAAATGTTGCCATTATTTGTTTACATTTTCAACAATCTGAAAATTTTAAACAAAAACTGACCAAATGAAGGATATTACCGAAGACTGTTTATATCATCTCTCCCAGTCACTCCAGAAACTTAGAGTTTATTATACCTTATTGTGGAATTTGATAAGTTGATTTTTAATTTTACATTAAAAAATGAACAATCCAAAACAGTTAGGTAAACCACCTTGAGAAAGAAGAGCAATGTGAGAGGAACAGTCCACTGCTTTTGAAACATCCTGAGAATCTTTTTCATTTAAACCAGTGGGAGTGACCATGCACAGATGAACAAACCAGTGGAATAGAATCCAAAGCCAAAAAATAGACCAAGTACCCTTGGAAATGTTGAATATGAAAAAGATAACATCTCAAAAAATTTGACAGAAGAGGGAGTTTTTAGTTCATGGGCAGGGTCAATTAGATAACATTTGATAAAGTTTATCTTAGTTCCAGAATTCATATCATACACTAGAATAATTCCAAACATATAAGAGATTTAGATAAAATAAAATTAAAGCACATAAATACTAGAAGAATCAGTGTGATGTGATTTTTTAATAATCTAGGAGAGGAAAACACTTTTTAAACTATGACTCAAAATCCACAAGCAATTACAGATAAGAATGATAAATTTGACTACTTAATAATTAAAAAGAACTTTATTATAAAAAAATGATAAAGTCAAAAGACAAACCATGAATTGTGAGAAAATAGCTGTAATTTATTTCACAGAAGACCAATTACCCTAATATATTAAGGGGTCTTAAAAATTTAGAAAGAAAAAGACAAAAACTCAATAGTAAAAAATGGACAAAAAACAGTGGTGAGGTGAGCAGGAAGTTTAAAGAAAAGGAAAGGCAAATTGCATT
Organism: Perodicticus potto; assembly: GCA_963574655.1. Lineage (NCBI taxonomy): Eukaryota > Metazoa > Chordata > Mammalia > Primates > Lorisidae > Perodicticus > Perodicticus potto. The sequence goes on from CAUYRH010074701.1 coordinate 51,672, forward strand.
TAAAATACGGAGAAAATCCTTAATCTTATAATAAAAAATTAAAATGATATTCAGATAACATTTTCAACAACACATTTTATTGGCAGGGCTGTAAAGAAATAGGCAATTTTGTACCTAGCTAGTGGAAATGGAAAATGCTTTAAACCCCAAGGAAAGATATCTAAAAAATTTCCATACACATTAGCAACATCTAACAAATTCATTTATGCATTTAATTTGACTGACTGCTATGAATCCATCCAGAAGATATACTTCTCCATATATAAAACATGTAAAATAGTTATTCATAGCAGTGTCATTTGTAATAGGGTAATATTGAAAACAAAACAAATATCCACCACTAGGGAATCAGTTGAATAAACTATATTCACAAAGTGGAGTTCTGTGAATAATAAAAAGAGATAAGAGATATCGCTATGAGTAGATATAAAAGGACTTTTTCCAAGATCCATTTTTAAGAGAAATCACAGGAGAGCATGCTACTTTTTGCATAAGAAAGGATAAGGGACATCTGTGTGAGCAAATATAACAGAACTTTTTCCAAGATACATTGTTAAGTGAAGGCATAGAAGAGTATACTATTTTTGCATAAGAAAGGATGGGGATTCCAAATAAATGTAGTAGATATTCTCTCATTTTTGCAAAAGAAATGCCAGAAGCATAAACCAAAAAAGTGGGGAGCAAGATGGTGGACTACAGACATCTGCATACCAGCTGCTCATAGTGAGATAGAGAAGAGAGGACTCCAGCCACCTGTAGCTGGGGGAAATCGCCTCAGAAACTTTAGTCCAGGAGCGCAGTGAAACAGTAGGAGACTCCAGGAGCCATTGAGGTCTGGAGCTGAGGAAGACCTGAACAGAAGGCAAGTGGCTAGGTAAAGGCAGAAGCTGGCTGGCTAGCCCTCCCACGAAGGACTAGGGACAGGAAAGTGCTATCCTGCAGTTTTTGATTTTTGAATGAGCTGCTTGCTGGAGCTGCCTTGGAATGAGTGAGCTTGAACAGCATCTGTTGGACAAGATTAAATACCCACTGGGGTGGATCTCCCATTGCTTGACTACAAGCAGGGCACTGCCTTGTGGGAAGGCCACACAATAGGAATATTCCACAGAGTCCTAGTGTGTGGTTGACTCTGGAGTGCCTGCTGAGCTCAGGCAAACATACTTGGAGTGAGCAGAACAGCTCCTGCATCGCCATGAAGGTCACATTGTGAGAGGGCACTGTTTTGTGTGCCTCATAAGAAACTTGGTGAGAGCTTCAGGACCCCAATCCCATGGAAACCTAATGCTGATGAAGCGACCAGGCCCTGATTAAGGGCAAATGAGTCAGGAAGACAGGACTGGAGAGAATGCCTTCTGGCCACCATAATATTATATTATAAAGCAAAACCAGTGTGTGTGTGTTCCATCTCCTAATACCACAGCACTATCTTGTGTGCACGCTATATATACATATAGATATATATATACACACATATATATACACATATGTTTTTGTTTTGCTCCTGTTCTCAATTTTTTTCTTAGGTTTATTTAGTTTTATTGCTGTTATTATTATTGTTTGTTTTGTTTGCTTTGGTTTAGTTGCACATTTATTTTTTCATTTTTAAGTTCTTCAATAGCAAAGTTGTATCTATTTTTGGTATAGTTTTTTAACCTTTTTTATTCTTTCTTTATTTCTCTGCTTTGTTCTCTGTTTTGGTAAACATTTTTCTACTTTTCTCATCTTTCCCACATAAATTTCTCATACAACAACTAAGATATCCCTTTTATTCTATTAATCATATATAAAGGTATTTTTGGTTTTCTTTATATTTTTATTTTTTCTTTTCTCTGAGAGGTGGGGGTCATGGAATTTGTTTGGCTGGTGGGGTCACGGCATTGGTCTGGCTCAAGGAGGCCATGAGCTCATAATCTAGTTTGTCCTCATAGCTTTGGCCTTTGGAAAGATGATATTGGTAGGTCCCCACTGTGACATACTGCTGATTTTTTCTCTGTTTGGCAAAGGTGGGGTCTTGCTGTTGCTCAGTCTGAAAAGAAGCTCCTGATTTAGAGGAACACACACAGCCTGGCTCCCTAAAGACTGAGAGTGGTGGGTGTGATTAAAGCATCAAGCTGAACACCACCATTTCTCCTATCACTCTATTTCTGTCATTCTTCTCCCATTTTCTTTCATTCTTTCCTTTCTTCCCCCCTTCCTTTTCTTCTTCTCTTTTTCTTTTCTTTGTCCCTTCTCACTCTTCACCCTTATTTACCTTTTGGTCTCATATCAAAAAGCCACTCCATCACCTACACTCAAAGATGATTTAAAGCAAAGAAAGTAGAAAAAAGAAAATGTAGGGGAAGGAAATGAACCAAGAGAAAAATTCTGGCAATGTAAGAAACCAGAATGAAGCAACACCCACAAGGGATCAGGAGGTAGCTCCTGCAGAGGATTCGACCTATATAAAATTAATGGAAATGAAAGAAGGAGAATTTAAAATATGGATGGCAGAAAAATTAAGGAAATTGATGAGAAAGTGGAAAATAATCTAAAGGAAATACAAAAATAGAACCAAAAACTGGATGAAAGATATGAAGAATGTAGCAGGGTATGACAGAGCTTAAGGAATTGACAAAGTCAATTATGGAATTTAAAGATACAGTAGAAAGTATCAATAACAGATTAGACTATGGAGAAGAAAGAATCTCAGATCAAGAGGATAAAACTCATGAGATAACCCAGGCAGTTAAAGAGGCAGAAAAGAATAGAGGGAAAGAAGAATATTCACTCAAAGAATTATAGGACTTACTAAAGAATTCAAACATACAAATTATAGGTATATCTAAAGGAGAAAAAGAATATCCTAGAGGAATGGAAGCCCTACTAGAGGATATCATAAATAAAAACTTCCCAAGTATGACTAAGGATTTTGAAAAAATCCTTTTAGAGAGATATTGAACTCCCTGTCATCTCAACCCAAATAGCGCATCACCAAGATACATTGTAATGACAAAAGAGAAAATTCTGTAAGTGGCCAGGAGTAAGTGCCAATTGACCTACAAAGACAGATCTAGCGAGGTGGTAGCAGACTTTTCAGGTGAAACAACTTTTTAAGCCAGAAGAAAATAGTCATCTGCCTTTAACCTACTCAAACAAAACCATTTTTAGCCCAGAATTCTCTATTCTGCTAAACTAAGATTCCAAGTTAATAGATAAATCAAATATTTCACTAATATGCAAGCATTCAGGAAACTTAACACAAGATCAAATCTACAGGAAATACTTAGACCTATTCTCCACACTGACCATCACAATATATCACCAGCAAAGTAAACTTCTACAAACTAAAGGACAAAACCTAGCTTTCACAATGGCACAAAGGATAAAACTAAGCAACAGACTTTCACAGAATAAGATAAATATATCTATGCCACACTTATCAATTCTTTCAGTAAATGTTAAGGGCTTGAATTCCCCACTGAAGAGACACAAGCTGGCCAACTGGATAAATAAACAAAAGCAATCCATATTTTGTCTCTTGGAAACATAACTAAACTTGAAAGACAAAACAAAACTCATTGTAAAGAGTTGGAAAACAATATTTCAGGCAAATGGAAATCAGAAGAAAGAGAGGGTTACAATCTTATTTCCAGATACAAGTGGACTAAAAGCAGTTAAAGTCAAGAAAGACAAAGATGGTCACTTCATACTGGTCAAGGGAATAATACAACAAGAGAGCATTCCAATTCTAAATATTATGCTTCCAACTTAAATGCTCCCAGATTTATAAAATAGGCCTGAATTGATCTTAGCAATAAGATACCATAATAGCTGGGGAATTTAAAACTCCTCTGACAGAAATGGACACATCCTCTAAACAGATATTATACAAGGGACTAAACTGTGACCCTAGAACAATTGGGGTTAATAGACAAATACAGATCACATGATCACAAAGCAGAGGAATATCTGTTCTTCTCATCAGCCCATGGAACATACTCCAAAATAAATCATATCCAAGGACACAAATCAAGCCTCAACAAAATTAAAGGAATTGAAATTAGACCTTGTATCTTCTCAAAACACAAGGCAACAAAGGTGGAACTCAACTCCAACAAAAACTTTTATCCCCACATAAAGGCATGGGAATTAAACATACTGAAGAGTTGGGAAAGAAGTTTTTCATTTCATATGGAAGGGGGAAAAAAGATAGCCAAGTCAATTTTTAGTTATAAAAACAAAATTGGAGGCATCACTCTACTGAAGTTCATGTTATATTACGAGTTCACAGTAATCAAAACAGCATGGTTTGGGCAAAATATAGAGACATAGACACATGGAACAGGACAGAAAATCAAGAGATGAAACCAGTCATATGATCTTTGATATATCCCACAAAAGCATACACTGGGGAAAAGATTCCCTATTCAGTAAATGGTGCTGGGAGAAGTGGATAACCACATGTAAAAGACTGAAACTGGACCACACCATACAACACTTACAAAATTTGACTGAAAATTGTAAAAGACTTAATCCTAAGATATGAATCAATAAAAATCCTAGAAGAAAGTGTGGTAAAAACTCTTGAAGAAGGCGGCGCCTGTGGCTCAGCGAGTAGGGCACCAGCCCTGTATACCGAAGGTGGCAGGTTCAAACCCAGCATCAGCTGAACTGCAAAACAAAAAAATAGCCAGGCATTGTGGCGGGTGCTTGTAGTCCCAGCTACGCAAGAGAATCTCCTAAGCCCAGGAGTAGGAGGTTGCTGTGAGCTCTGTGATGCCATAGCACTCTTCTGAGGGTGATAAAGTGAGACTCTGTCTCTACAAAATAATAATAATAATAATAATAAATAAATAAAATTCTTGAAGTTGTTGTCCTGGGGAAAGATTTTATGAAATAGATTTCCATGGAAATTGCAACAACAACAGAAACACATGGGACTTAATTAAAATGCAAAGCTTCTGCACAGCTAAGGACACAACAATTAAAGCAAATAGACAACCTTCAGAATGGGAAAAGATATTTGCATGTTATGAATCTGACAAAAGCTTGATAACTAGTATCTACCAAGAACTCAAATTAATTAGCAAAAAAGGAGCAATTTCATCTATCACTGGGCAAGAGATGTGAACAAAACCTTCTCTGAGGAAGAGAGACAAATGGCAAACAAACATATCCAAAAATTCTCATTTTCCCTAATCATCAAAGAAGTGTAAATGAAAACTACCCTGAGATATCACTTAACCCTAGTGGGAATAACCCACCTCACAAAGTCCCAAAATGCAAATGCTGAGGGGGATGTGGAAAGAAAAGGATACTTTTACATTGTTGGTATACCTGCAAAATAATATAGTTTCTATCGAAAGAAGTATGGAGAATCCTCAGAGAACTCAAACAGATCTCACATTTGATCTTGTAATCCCATTAGTAGGAATCTTACACAGAAGAAAAATATTAATTTTATCATAAGGACATTTGCATTAGATTATCAGAGCTCAATTTATAATCAACAAGGTATGGAAATAACCTAAATGCCCATGAACTCAGGAATGGATTTATAAACTGTGGTGTATGTAGATCATGGAATACTATCCAGCCATAAAAAAGATGGTGACTTTACATCTTTTATACTAACCTGGTTGGGAGTTGAAACACACTCTAATTAATAAAGTGTGGAGAAGCAAGAATGGAAAAGCAAATATCCAATGTCCTCAATACCAATATGAAGCCAGCAGATAATCTAATACATGCCCAAACCAGAGAAAAACTCAATTAAATTCAAATTGGGGGGAGGGTGAACAGGTGAAGGATAAAGGGGAAGAGGGGAAGGGATTGTTGCGCTCCCACTTAATGGGCACAATGTAAAGGTGTATGGCACACCTTTTGTGTGAGGCACACAATTACATGGGGGACTGTTCCTAAGAAATGCAAATATTGTAACCTAGTTGTTTGTTCCCTCATATTAACCTGAAATTAGAAAACAAGAATAAACCAAAAACTTATTAAAATGGATACCTATAAAAAGTGGAGATAGATTTTGTGGAAACGAAAAGACTGAAAAGAATAATTATCTTTATTCATATAGTTCTCAATTTTGAACAGGTAAATTTTTAACATAGCTAACAAATAACATTGAACTGAAAGGGGGAAAACAAACCCTATAATCTTACAAAATGGAGAAAAGTGAACATAACTGTTTCTCAGATTACTGTCATGACCACACAGAGTAAATAATCACTTTAAGTAACTTCCAAGCACATTACTCTGTATACATCCTTTTGATGTATAGGCTAAGGACAAAACAACTATAAGAAATCTCAAATTTCATTAGAAGGGTTATTGTTAATTGTAATTTTAAAGCTAATTTAAGTATATTGTAGGATGAAAAAAGTAGATATGTTAATGTTTTAGCAACCAAGATATTCTGAGAGAAAAAGAAAAATACGTAAAATAAAACTATCAGATCAGAACTTTGCTTTTAATTTTTTTCTGAAAAATGTTTACTTTTCGAAAAGGACTCAACTACAACCCAAACTTTACCTTACAAACTCAAACAATGTAGCCTAATAGATTGTACCTGTATATTATTTGTTTAAAAATGTTCTATTTGCTATGACACAATAAGCATGGGGAAAAAAATTCATTGGAATATTTGAGTAAGTGGCAAGTCCAGGAGCCAGATTGGGCAGCACTACAGGGTGGGGGTGTGAGGTAGTACCCATGATCTAAGACTAAATGGACAGGATGGAGCACCAGGATCAGACAGGGACATGGAGAAAGAAAAAGTGGAAATCTGAGAGAGAGAATGGAAGAAAGAGAAAGAGTGAGAGAGAGAGAAAGAGCACATGTGTGTAGGGTGGGTGTAGGGACAGAGAGGAGGAAAAGGAGAAATGAGAGAGGTATAAATCACATGTGGAACACAGTCATGAAGAACCCAAAGTCCAGGTAAAGGATTTATATTAGAAAAGTGGTTTTTATTCTGAGAATAGAGAAGAAGATAGCAGGTAATGTACTGTAATGAAGATATAAATTACAGAAATTATCTGTAGGTGTTGATGCTGGCTAACTCTAATCAGTTTCATAATACTATGCAAGATTTCTAGTGGGAGTCAAATCTAAGAGACTATCACCAGAATACTGTGTGTGGTTTAAGAACTCTGCTAGAAGGAGCAAGGAGACCTAGGAAGGAGAGACTCTAACTGAGGGGGGCTTCAGTTTCCAAAGTTGGAGGACAAGAATGAGTTTGGCAGAGAAGGCTGGGAGGGGTGAGAGGACACATACAGATAGAGAGCTCTGGAAATGCAGGTCTTCTCATAAAACTGGCTAGAATCAAGGCTATCCAGAGGAGAGGGAGGCGTGGGACTACTGTGAAAGGACTCAGAGGCTTAAGGTTTTGAACTTTGCCATTGAGGTTACTCAAGGCTGCAAGAGGATTTTAAGCAGTTGAGTTGAATCCTTTAGTAAAGCTTTTGAAATGATGAAGGAGAAAGAGATAGGAAAGGAAAGCCGGTTAGCCTCTTTCCATGAGGGGCAACTAAGTAGGGGAGAGAGAATGATCCTGCAGGAATACTTACCAGGCCATGTTGAAAGGAGGGAAAAGAGTCATGTGATAGGCACAAGCAGGGCTAATTCAGAGCAAGGACCCCAGAGTAGTTCAATGTCTGTCTAGACTGCTTAGGACTCTCTGTGACAAGTGATGAGAACTGTGGCATCTTTATGGTATTTCTGGAACAGGAGATGTTTGGGGTGCTCAGGGAGCAAACTTTTGCATGAATTTTAAAGTCCCCTTCAATCTTAATGTTTCCTGGATTTGAGCTATTTGCTGAGGTTAATCTAACCAAAATCTAGGTCATGAGGCCACCCTTAAGCCAAAAAATGACCTCTCACTAGAGAAGTGGGATGAGTTAGGAGGCTCTTCCACCATCAATATGAGGCATGTAAGTGCAAAGGGTGTCAGGGTTTAATGTATTGAGGTTTGTACTTACCCAAGGAGAAAATGGGACAGGGAAGATACCAGCAAAAAGTATGCCTGGAATAATTAACAACCACACATTGTTTTTTTCAAGCTCTCGTGGTATTTGTCATCTTTCTGACAAATTGGTTGGTTAAGAGTGATCAGTAAGCAATCAGAAGACAGGCTAGAGAAGTGATTTTTCTTAGCAAAGCTAAGCCATAAAACAGCCAAAGAACAAGCAGGCCTGCAATGGCTGGATGTGGGTGTAGGGAAGCTCCTAAATCAAAGTGCAGAAGAAGGTTAGGAAGATCTGAATAGAATGCACAAATGAGATGCTAAGTAGTAATTAACACTCAACTCTTCTCCACTGGAAGTGGCACATTGCTAAGCATCATATCTAGCACAGTCAAGGTCACTCAAAGACAGAGAAATTCTACATGCACACAGTGATTTTTAAAACTGTTTTTCCAAAAGACTTTTATGAATGCTCAAGGAAAGGCCTTATTTAAGACAGACAACCTTAGTTAGTGCTGACATTAGTCCATCTACTCCATGATTACTGTTAAATGTAGCAGACCAAACTTTCCAAAACCAATCAGCTTGCCAGTCCTGCCTGCAGCCCATTAGAAGCAGGAGCTGCCTGGATGGTGCTTGTGCCCATGCAAAAGGGGTAAGTGAAGCCAGGTTAGGCTCTATCCTTTCAGACACTTTGTCACAACTAAATAACCTGCCTTCAGGAAGGTGATGCGTTTAGTTTTATAAAGGGTTTGGAGTCACAGGAAATAGCAAATATGCTTGCTACTGAACTAGGTGTTCCTCATGTAAGCATGTTAGCCCTATAGAACATTGCATCTGTATTTCCAAAAGCTCTGCACCCATATCCCCCACCCCATGAATCCTGTTATTCTGTTCAAATAGCAATGATGCTCCTCACCCCACAAAAGAACAAACTATTTTTTGAAAAAAAGTAAAAAACAAAAACAAACAAACAAAAAACAACAAATAAAAAACCTCTCATTATATATTGCAGTTTAGGGTCCATAATATCAATTTTAAAAGGACTTTATTGTGGGTATTTTGGAGTATACTTAAGTTGGGTCAAATAAAAAAAAAACTTTTATATCTTTTCCTCCAATAAAGTGGCCTTATAAGAAGAGTGGGGAATCTCAACTCTTGAGTTCCAGACATAGACATTAAAGCCTGGGGCAGGTTCAGCGGAAAAACTCCGGTAACATGAATAACCAGAGTACATCAACCACCTTAAGGAATAATTTGGCAGACACAACTGAAGATCCCATTCATAAACAGATGGCTGATATGTCAGAAACCAAATTCAGAATGTGGATTGCAAATAAGAACAATAAAATAGAGGTAAAATTGGAATTAGAAATTCAAGGAGCACTTCAAAAGTTGTTTCAAGAATTCAACAAATTCAAAGACAAAATCACCAAAGATTTTGACACATTGAGGCAACAAGTTGAAGCCATCAAAGATCTGAGAAATATAGTAGAATCACTCAGTAATAGAATGGAGCAAGCTGTCAGAAAGGATTTCTGACATGGAAGACAAAGATTTCAAATGCTCCCCAAACTCTCAAAGAGGAAGATAAATGTAGAACAAAAACAGATCATTCTCTCAGAGAGCTCTGGGATAATTCAAAGAAAACCAATATTCACCTTATAGGGATGCCGGAAAGTGACGAAGTGGCTTTGCAAGGCACAGAGGCTCTTCTTCATGAGATTATGAAAGAGAACATTCCAGACATGCCAAGAGATTCTGAAATTCAGATAACAGACAGTTTCAGAACCCCAGCATGATTCAACCTGAATAAGACATCCCCCAGGCACATCATAATTAACTTCAAAGTTAATATGAAGAAGAAAATTCTGAAAGCAGCCAGATGTAAGAAAACCATAACCTACAGGGGGAAGAATAATAGAATAACTGCAGATCTCTCTGCTCAAACCTTTCAAGCTAGAAGAGGGTGGTCATTGACTTTTCATCTCCTAAAACAAAATAACTTTCAACCTGAGATCCTGTGTCCAGGTAAATGAAGTTTCATTTATGACAGAGAAATTAAATACCTTAATGACATTCACATGTTGAAAAAATTTGGCATAACTAAATGAGCTTTTCAGGATATTCTCAGACCTATCCTCCATAATGATTAGTGCAAACCTCCACCAAAAAATAAACCCACTCAGAAACTTTTGATTAAATCCTAACCTCCACAGTGGTGAAAGGATTAAAAATATCCACTAGACTTTCAAAAATATTGATACCCAAAGTTTTTCAGGCTTATCAATATTTTCAATTAATGTGAATGGCTTAAACTGTCCTCTAAAGAGGCACAGGTTGGCTGACTGGATACAAAAACTCAGGCCAAATATCTACTGCATACAAGAATTTCATCTTACCTTAAAAGACAAATATAGACTCAAAGTGAAGGGATGGTCATCTATATTCCAGGCAAATGAAAAACAGAAAAAAACAGGAGTTGCAATTTTGTTTGCAGATACAATAGGTTTTAAACCAACCAAAGTAAGGAAAGATAAGGATGGACACTTCATATTTGTTAAGGGCAATACTAATTATGATGAGATTTCAATTATTAATATTTATGCACCCCAATTTATAAACGAATCCCTAACAGACATGAGCTTGATTTTCCTAGAGCTTCATAGTATTTTAAGATTTTAACACTCCTTTAGCAGTGTTGGATAGATCTTCAAAAAAAGAAGTTAAGCAAAGAAATTTTAGATTTAAACTTAACCCTTCAGCATTTGGATCTAACAGACATCTACAGAACATTTCATCCTAACAAAACTTAATACACATTCTTCTCATCAGCCCACGGAACATACTCCAAAATTGAGTATGTGTCCAAAACTTAGGTCACAAGTCTAACCTCAGCAAATTTAAAATAATAGAAATTATTCCTTGCACCTTCTCGGACAATCATGAAATAAAAGTGGTAACAGCAGGAATCTGCATACTCCTACAAAAACATGAAAGCTAAATAACCTTATGCTGTATGATAGCTGTGTCATAGATGAGATTAAGAAGGAAATTACCAAATTTTTGGGAAAAAACAACAATGAAGACATGAATTATCAGAACCTTGGGTATACTGCAAAAGCAGTCCTAAGAGGTAAATTTATAGCACTGCAAGCCTTCCTCAAGAGAACGGAAAGAGAGGAAGTTAACAACTTAATGGGACATCTCAAGCAACTGGAAAAGGAAGAACATTTCAATCCCAAGCCCAGCAGAAGAAAAGAAATAACTAAAATTAGAGAAGAATCAAATGAAATTGAAAACAAAAGAATTATACAACAGATAAGTAAATCAAAAAGTTGGTTCTTTGAAAAGGTCAATAAAATAGATAAACCTTTGGCTAACCTAACCAGGAAAAAAAGAGTAAAATCTCTAATTTCAGAAATCAATCAGAAATGGTAAAGATGAAATAACAACAGACTCCTCAGAAATTCAAAAAATCCTTAATGAATATTACAAGAAACTTTATTCTCAGAAATATGAAGATCTTAAGGAAATTGACCAATATTTGGAAGCATGCCACCTTCCAAGACTTAGCCAGAATGAAGTGTAAATGTTGAACAGGCCTATATCAAGTTCCGAAATAGCATAAACTATACAAAATCTCCCTAAAAAGAAGAGCCTGGGACCAGATGGTCAGAATTTGGTCAGAATTCTACCAAACCTTTAAAGAAGAACTTGTACCTATATTACTCCAACTTTTCCAAAATATAGAAAAAGAAGGAATACCACCCAACACATTCTATGAAGCAAACATCATCTTGATCACCAAAACAGGAAAAGACCCAACAAGAAAAGAAAATTATAGACCAATATCACTAAT
>CAUYRH010074704.1:0-20028 GCA_963574655.1 Perodicticus potto
CTTGAAATCTCTCCCACTACCAGGAGCTTTGGTGTTTTCTGTATTCTTTTCTGTAAATCAATTCTGTCTTATCACGGACGGGTGGGGGGGAGGGAAATAATGTAATGAAGAATAATAAAATACATGTATTTAAAAAAAAAAACTATTAAATACAAATTAATGTATCCATACACATTACATCATTTTGGTTCTTGCTTTATAAAAATAATATTATTCAGGGGCAGCTCCTGTGGCTCAGTGGGCTGGGCACCAGCCCCATATACCGAGGGTGGCGGGTTCAAACCCAGCCCCGACCAAACTGCAACAAAAAAATAGCCGGGCATTGTGGCGGGTACCTGTAGTCCCAGCTACTCAGGAGGCTGAGGCAAGAGAATTGCCTAAGCCCAGGAGTTGGAGGTTGCTGTGAGCTGTGTGATGCCACAGCACTCTACCGTGAGCTATAAGGTGAAACTCTGTCTCTACAAAAAAAATATATATTATTCAATAAGTAGGCTTCTGGGCCTTGCAGTCTTTCCTCTCAATGTTTCTAAGAATCACACATACAATTATGCATAGTTACATGTATCCATTTTCACTATTATATAATATTCTCACACATATAACTCGGCATAGCTGCACTGTATCCATTTTCACTGCTCTATGATATTCATCTGTAACTATACCTTACTTTGTTTAGCCATTCTCCTGCTGATGGAAAGCAGGTTATTTTTAGTTTATTTTTAGTTTATTTTTCTGACAAACAATGCTGCTCTGAACATCCACTTAGTTGTCTCCTGGGTCTGCTAAGTAAGCATTTCTCTCAGTATGGCCTGAGGAGAAGAATAGTCAGAGTAAGCTAATTAATGTTCACAATCAAAATATAATGCTAATATGTTCTCCAAAGTAGTTATACCAATGTACACTAGTGATTTGTGTACTCAACTCAGTATTTTTTAGGCAAACACTTTTTCTTTTATCAGTGGTTCTCAACCTTCCTAATGCCACAATGTATTTTCATTGTTACAAAGGGTCATGACCCACTGGTTGAGAACCGCTGTTTTAGATATATACTGATTTTCACAAAAGTCTTGAAAAATCACAAGGACCTCCAGAACAGAGCTTTGTATTGTGGTTCTTAGTCAAGAAAATCTTCTAGAGGCAATGAGGCAGCTAATTACAAATCCCCTATTGTCCAAAGTCTAAATGTAGGTCACGGTGCCGTAGATTAGAACTGTGGTCCTAGGACAATGGCGGGGTGTTTTCCTAACCTTAAAACTCTGATGTAAGCTTGGTCTGGGGAGTCTTCCCAGTAATATTAGAATCCTTTTCACAATAGCCTGAGTAGCTGCTTTCAGAAGCCACTGCTATTTGCAGCCCTCTGCCCTCCCCTACCATGTTACATACAACCTTCTATCTAAATCAGCCACTGTCCTTAAAGGCTGTAAAAACATTTACATCTTTTGTTCTAATTCTGGGTATTTACCCTCAAAATAATCACAAAAGAGAAAAATTATATTTATAAAGACTTTAATAGAAACATTGTTTGTAAGAGTGTTTTGTTTTGTTTTGTAGCCCCTCTATCCAGGGGCTAGAGTACCATGGCATCAGCCTGCCTCACTGCAACCTCAAACTCACAGGCTCAAATTATCCTCCCGCCTCAGTCTCCAGCTGGGACTACAGATATATGCCACTACGCCCACCTAATTTTTCTATTTTTTAGTAGAGATGGGATCTCACTCTTGCTCAGGCTGGTCTTGAACTCCCAACCTCAAAGGATCTACCCCTCCTTGACCTCTCAGAGTGCTAAGATTACAGATATGAGCCGCAGTGCTGAGACTATAAAATAGTTATTTTTTTTAATTGGAAAAGTTTAAATGTTCAATGGAGAACATATTGAGCAAATTATTGTACAACAGTACAACAGTCCCCCCTTATCCACAGGAGGTATATTTCAAGACCCCCAGTGGATGCCTGAGACCACAAACAGTACCAAACCCAACACAGAACTGTTTTGTTCCTATGATAAATTATTATTTAATGTATAAATTAGGCACAGCATCAAATTAACGACTAATAATAAAATAGAACAATTAAGTAAAATTAGGGTTACTTGAATACAAGCACTGTGATACCAAGCAGATCAGATAACTGGGATGGCTAGTGAGTGACTACAGAGAACGTAGCGAACACAGCACAGATCTTATAGGCAAAAGGGTCATTCATATCCCAGGTGGGACAGAACGAGGTGACGAGTGATTTCATCATGATACCCAGAACACTGCACAATTTAAAATACATGAATTGTTCTAGAATTTTCCATGTAACATCTTGAAACTGCAGTTGACCAAGGGTAACTAAAACCATGGGAAGCAAAATCTCAGAGAAGGGAAGACCACTATATATTCACTCAGTGGTACAAGGAATAACACACCCTTTTTTTCTTTCCACAATCATTTGAGATTAAGTTATGGAAATCATGACCCTTTACCTCTAAGTATTTCAAGGTATATTTCCTAAGAACAAGAAAATTGCTCTTACATAATCACATTGCCTTGAGGAAATTCAGAAAATTTATCTGGCAATGATCAAATTCAAACATTAGTATTATCCAATGCTAATACTTTCTATTCCATACATATTTTTATTGTTGCCAATTGTCCCAATACCTTTTCTAGCAATATTATTTTTCCCAATTCAAGGACACACATGTGTCATTTAGTTGTCATGTCTTTTAATCCGAAAAATTCCTTAGTCTTTCAAGAACCTGACACCTTTTAAAAGTTAGCCCCGGGTCCTGAGGGGTGGCTCACGCCTTGTTATCCAAGCACTCTAGAAGGCCAAGGCTGGTGAATTGCCTCAGCTCAGAAAGACCCCATCTCTAAAAAATAGCCAGGTGTTCTGGCAGTTGCCTGTAGTCCCAGCTACCCAGAAGGCTGAAGCAAGAGAATCGCTTAAGGTGGCACCTGTGGCTCAGTGGGTAGGAAGCAAGCCCCATATTCCGAAGGTGGCGGGTTCAAACAGGCCCTGGCCAAACTGCAACAAAAAATAGCCGGACATTGTGGCAGGCGCCTGTAGTCCCAAGCTACTTGGGAGGCTGAGGCAAGAGAATCGCCTAAGCCCAAGAGCTGGAGGTTGCTGTGAGCTGTGATGCCATAGCACTCTACCCAGGGTGATAAAGTGAGACTCTGTCTTTAAAAAAAAAAAGAGAGAGAGAATTGCTTAAGCCCAAGAGTTTGAGGTTGTTGTGAGCTATGTTGCCATGGTACTCTATGGAGGGCGACTCTTGTCCCCAAAGCAAGTCAGCCTCATTATTTTCTAGCTGGCCTCTCCATTTGAATTTGACATCTCTCGTGATCCAACTCAGGTTATGAATCTTTGGCACATGACATCAGTTCACCCCTTCTTGGTGATGCTGACTTGGATCACACGCACGGCTAAAGTGGTATCCACTAGATTTCTCCATAATAATGGTTCCTTTTTTATTTATGTAATTAATAAATAATCTGTGGAGTGATTCTCTGAGACAGTAGTATCTTATTCCCTAATGCTGTTGTTTGAATGTGTCCCAAAGTTCATGTGTTGGAAACTCAATCCCCAATGCAACAATGTGGAAAGGTGGGACCCATAAGCAATGACTTAGTATTCATCCACCACTGGCATCCTGGTGGATGAATACTATTGTTTCAGAATAGGCTCCTGATAAAAGGATGAGTTCAGCTTCCTTCCCTTTTCTCTCTTGCCCTTTCATTTTTTACCAGAGGATAACACATTAAGAAGAACCTTGGCTTGGTGCCTGTAGATCAGTGGTTAGGGCGCCAGCCACATACACTGGGGCTGGCAGGTTCGAATACAGCCCTGGCCTGCTAAACAATGACAACAACAAAAAACAAAATAGTCAGGCATTGTGGTGGGCGCCTGTAGTCCTAGCTACCTGGGAGGCTGAGGCAAGAGAATCGCTTAAGCCCAAGAGTTTGAGGTTGCTGTGAGCTGTGATGCCATGGCACTCTACCGAGGGCAACAAAGTGATAATCTATCTCAAAAAAAAAAAAAAAAAAAAGGAAGAAGAAGAAGGCCCTCATCAGATGTGGCCCCTTGATCTTGGACCTTCCAGGCTCTAGAACTATGAACTGAATAAATTTCTGTTTAGTATAAATTATCTAGTCTTAGGTATTCTGTTACAGAAGCATAAAACAGGCTAAGCTACGCAATAAGCTCCCACCCACTGGTTTTACTTATTCCTACCCGAATCAGTCATTACTGTGATAGTCACAACACAGCAACTTTTCTAACTCTATTGTTCCTTCTATGTTCATTACTTTGCAATGTACTATAAAGACAACATGTTCCTTTTACTTCTATTTATTTATTAGTAAGTTTATTTGCTTTTTAGTATCACTCTAGAATCATGGATTCTTTTTTATTTAATGTGACAATCCATTACTGTCATTTACATACTCAAATTGTTCCGGGTTTGGCCTGGGAGCTCTCCAAAGCTGGGCCCTGCTGTGTCCTTATGACCTATCTCCATCACTCTTTGAGCACCTCCTTGCTTTCTGGCACAAGGTGTTCCTAACTCATCTTTCACTTTCCCTGCCTCTCCCTGAAAACAATGAGCCATTTCTCCAAAGAGCTCTGGCTCCTTTTAACTGACAATGGTATTTAGAGACCACGATGGGTCTGGAGTAACGCTCATGGCTACTGGGGTGGCTCCCAGGCTCTCCACAGACAGATCTAGGAAATAAATTCTTACAAGTCAAAACAAAAAGCCTCTCATTCCAGGTTACAGAGCTCTCCCTTGTCTTCCTTGCTCCATATTTGTACCCCTTTCTCTCAGTGTGGATGCTGGCTCCCAATATCATATTTCCTTATTTGCTTAAGCCTACAATGCACAGAAAATACTTTCAGAACTGCTACACCAGATCACTACCAACTGAGTTAAGTTCAATATTTCTCCGTAGTTTGGTTTGCTTGTTTACACATAAAAGGTGTATAGTGGAAAAGGTATGTTCAAAGTAATTTGGGTTTACTTTTCTGTGGTTAAGTTACTGTACAGCTTAGTGCACTTGTTCACTTTGGCTTACATTCAATTTTAGGTTTCTTTCCCCCTATCTTTGTTGATCTAAGTTTACTTTTTAGATACTAAAATATTTCCATTTTAAAAATCAAAACTAACCACAAAGTCATGATTAGACAGGCCATTTTCTCCTGGACTTTCACCTCATTCCTATCCACCCACTACAAGCAACCACTTTATTAGTTTCTAGTCTTTTCTTCCTTGGTGTCTTTTTTTTTTTTCTTTTTGTTTTTGGTGTTTTTTTTTTTGTAACAATATGCAAAAATGAGGAAATAGTAAAATATTCATTAATCTTTCATTCACTTATCAGTACTTTATATCCTGGAAATTACTCCGTATCAGTTCATAGAGATCTTCCTGGACCCTTTTTATTTTTTTTTTGCAGTTTTTGGCTGGGGCCGGGTTTGAACCCTCCACCTCCAGCATATGGGGCTAGCCCCCTACTCCTTTGAGCCACAGGGGCGCACAGGCGCCACTCCTCTTGGACTCTTTTTTTACAACTATACTACATAGTACTGCATTATGTGGGTGTACCAGAGTTTATTCAACCAATTGCCTATGTATTGGCCTTGAGGTTGTTTCCAAAGTGTTGCCATTACAAACAATGTTGCAATGAGTGAACTTGTACATATATACACAAAAATATATATATACTTTTACATAGGCATAGGCATTTCTTCAGGGTAAATTCCTAGCTGTAGAACTGCTAGGTCAAGGGTAAATGCATATGTTGCTTTGATAGATATGGCCAAATTCCTCTCCATAGTAGTTGTAACAGCTTGCATCTCCCCCACCCCCCAGCCATGTATGAGAGCACCTATTTCCCTGGCCTGTCCTACTGCTTTTCACTTTTTGCAAATTGGATGGTGTGGATGTATCTTATTATGGGAAAAAATGAACATCTTTTTGTTTATTTAAGGGCCAGTTTCATGCCATTTTTGTGCAGACTGTTGGTTCATGTGGAGGACTGAATTCTGCTCTTTTTCTTCTCTTACCCAAATTCCTTTCTAAAGAGGTCTGATGATTCATGCCCTATATAAACCATAAAATCTCATTAAATCATTTTTTCTGCTATTTGTTTTGTCTCTTTTGCACAGGCTGGAGTGTATTAGGTGGATCATAGCTCACTGTAGCCTGGAACTCCTAGGCTCAAGCAATCCTCTCACCTCATCCTCCCAAAGTGCTGGGATTGAAGGTATGAGCCACCATGCTCAGCTTCAATGGATTTTTTTCTTTCCAACCTGATTCTCATATGGCAATCAAAGAATGGAGGACCCTCCCTTAACTTAATTCAAGCATTCCTTTCTACTCCAATAGACAAAGTTTAACTCTTTCTACCAATCTACAGAATCCCTAACCCACCTATGGCTTGCTAAGTGCCCCTCCTTTAAGATGTCCCACCTTTGGGGGCTGAACTAATGAACACATTCCATGCATTGATTTATGATTTTTACCAGTAATTCCTGCCTCCACAAATATATAAAACCAAACTGTAACCTGGCCACCTTTTTTTTTTTTTTGCAGTTTTTGGCCGGGGTTGGGTTTGAACCCGCCACCTCCAGCATATGGTGCTGGTGCCCTACTCCTTTGAGCCACAGGCACAGCCCAAGATCTCTTAATTAAGACTATGTTCCCCAGGCCTAGGTCACTCATACTGGCTCAGAGTAAACCTTAAATATTTTGACACAATTTCGCTTTTACATCAATAGTATCTTCTGCCTATTTTAAAATAAAAGACTCCAGTCTCTCATTAATAGTATAGTTTTGTGGGCGGTGCCTGTGGCTCAGTGAGTAGGGCACTGGTCCCATATGCCAAGGCTGGTGAGTTCGAACCCGGCCCCCGCCAAACTGTAACAAAAAAATAGCTGGGATTTATGGCAGGTGCCTGTAGTCCCAGCTACTCGGGAGGCTGAGGCAAGAGAATCACCTAAGCCCAAGAGCTGGAGGTTGCTGTGAGCTGTGACACCACAGCACTCAAGCCTGGACGACAAAGTGAGACTCTGTAAAAAAAAAAAAAAAAAAAGTATAGTTTTGTTTTTTTAAGGTACAATGCAATAAACTACCCACCACGAGAAGTCCAAAATCAAGCAGGCACTTTTGAATTTTTGGATTTCAGTTCTCTCAATCTTTTAGCGTTACATACACATTTGGGATATTAACCCTTCATTCATGAGGTATGTTGCAAACGTTTTTTTCCCAGTTTGCCAACTGTCTTTTTATTTATTTACAGTAGGTTGAGAGTATGGGCGCCATGCAACAGTCTGTTTTTTAATGTCATCACATGTACCAATATTCTTTCCTGGAATCTAGGCTTTCGATCACTAGTCAGCTTTTCCCTACCCAGGTGCTAGAGAAATCGACCCGTCTGCCGGCGGCCTGCAGGCCCACGCTGTTTCCTCCGTAGACACTGGCGTCCGGGAGCTGACGCCAAACCCCGACCCCGGGCAGGGGCGTCGGCCGCGCATGCGCACTGACGAGCCGGTCGAGCCAGCAGGCAACCAGCCGGGAGGAGCGCGAGTAGCGCAGGGAGGCGGCGCTGCTCCGGAGCCCGCGAGGTCTCTCGAGCGGCCCTACCGGAAGCTCCTCCCCCTGCCACGGGCTGCAGCGGGTTTTCCGGACGTTGCTCCTGCAGCCCGGTGGCCCCGACTGTGGATACGACCCCTTCCCTTTTCACCTGCCCGGCCGGTACCACCCGACCCTCGCTCCGTCCAGCAGCGGTCGATTTACCTCTGAGGCCGAGCTCGCCGGCTCCTCCGCGGGGTGGTCGCCCTCGAGTCCCCGCCGCGCTGCGCCCCCTGGCGGCGGGCCCGGCCGTGCAGTGGCGCACTGCGCAGGAGCGCCCGGCCTCCGCCCGCGCCCGCGGCCCCCGGAGCCGGGTCCGCGGAGAGCAGGTTCACGTTTCTCTTCCACCAGCCTGCCCTAGCCGCGCCGCCCGAGGAGACGCTCCTCATCTACGGTCTTTGCGTCCTTCCTCGGCGCTCGCTCCCTCCGGGCGATCCGCACGGGCCTTATGGACCCGTATGTCTCCAAGCTCAGCACAACAAAGGCGCTGCGCTTTCCCGTCGTCCTCCCGCTCAGCTTTTTTCCTCCTGGTATCAAACACCGCAATAGCGTTTCAGGCGCAGCGTTTCCAATTCCCCAGTTTTCCAACACCAACCGATGTCCGGCAGTTAAGTGATGACACCAGGGGGCAAGTTAGCACCAACACCACTGGTTAAGGGCTCAGTCCACACTTGGCCAGCCACCATGGGGGCCCCGGGCCAGCCACATTTCTGCGCCACCCGCTAGAAATGGAAGGATTCCCACAGCTCCACTCAGGTTCGGTGGTTCCCTGATTAACTCAGAACTCAGGAAAGCACTGCACTTAACGATGTCCAGATTATTACAAAGGTTACTACTCAGGAACAGCCAAATGGAAGAGATGGCTGGGGAGGGCCGTGGGGTTTCCATGCCCTGTGGGAGAGCCGCCTCCCAGCACCTCACCGGCCAGGAAGCTCTCTGGGGCCTGTTATTTAAGGGCTTTTCTCTGTTTTTCATTACAAGGGTACGATTGATTAAATTATTGGTCCCACTTGTGATTGAACTCTACCGCCAGCCCTTGTGCCCCCATTCCCTAAGGGTAGAGGAAGGGCTTCTTGAGGCAGAAAGGACTCTGGTCACCAACTGCATCATTGCATTCAGGAACCCCGCAACAGTCACCTCATTAGCATAAAATCAGGTTAAAGAGACTCAGTGAATAGCAAAGACATTCGTGTATTTCAGGAAATTCCCAGGGTTTGGGGGGTTCTGTGCCAAGAACTGGCGACGAAGACCAAATATAATTTTTTTTTATTATACCACAGTGCCCTAAACGCATAACCCAGTCTGATTGTGAGAAAAATATCAGACAAACCCCAACAGAGGGACATTCTACAAAATAGCTAACTGACCTAAAACCTGTCAAGGTTGTAGAACTTTTCAGAATCAAAATGGAGTCACTTGTGTTAAGAAAACAGCAACAGGGTGGACACGTTGGCTCACGCCTGTAATCCCCTCACTTGAGAGGAAAGGCGGGTGGATTGCCTGAGTTCATGAGTTCGAGACTAGCCTGAGCCAGAGTGAGACCTCATCTCTAAAAAAATACCTGGGCGTTGTGGCAGGTGCCTGCAGTCCCAGCTACTTGGGAGGCTGAGGCAAGAGAAATGCTTGAGCCCAAGAGTGTGACGTTGCTGTGAGCTGTGACACCACAGCACTGTAAGGGTGACAAAGTAAGACTCTGTCTCCAAGAAAAAGAAAAGAAAAAGAAAACGGCAGCAAAAGAAGAACCCTAGCCAATGAAGCCAAAGGAAGACCATGAGAGAAGGGCTCTCATGTATGTATGCCTGATAACAAAAATGTCAAAAATGACAGCTAAAACACAACCTTACACAGAAATGCTTTTGCAAGGACATCTGCTTTATGACTGCTTGTCCAACCTTGGACTGGTATCACCCTTGGAATTGATGTAGCCAAGGACAATTATCTCAAAACAATTATGTAATCCTCTTCATTTTTTTCTTTTAAAGCTTTTTCTTTACCTGTCCGTAAACACACATAGTGGCACATATATCCCACGGCAATGCCCTATTCTGAAATAAATTATCATTTTGTTAGAAAGCCTCTTGCCTTTACTGAGATTGAGAAGGTCATCAAAAACAAGGAGTATGGGCAGGGCACGGTGGCTTATGCCTGTAATCCTAGAACTCTAGGAGGTCCAGGCTGGTGGATTGCTTGAGCTCACAAGTTCCAGACCAGTCTGAACAAAAGCTAGACCCTGTCTCTACTAAAAATAGAAAAACTGAGGCAAGAGAATCACTTGAGCCCAAGAGTTGGAAGGTTTTGTCAGCTATGACGCCACAGCATTCTAACCAGGGCAACAGCTTGAGACTCTGTCTCAAAAAAAAAAAAAAAAAAAAAAAGTGTGGCTGGGTATGGTGGCTCACACCTTTAATCCTAGCACTCTGGAAGGCCAAGGTAGATGGATTGCATAAGCTCAGGAGTTCAATACCAACCTTAGCAAGAGCAAGACCCCATCTCTAAAAGGAAAAGCAAGGAGTGTTGGTGCCTATAGCTCAGTGGGTAGGGTGTCAGCCACATACACCGAGGCTTGCAGGTTTGAACCCAGCCTTGGCCAGCTAAAATCAACAATGACAACTGCAACAAAAAAATAGCTGGGGGCAGCACCTGTGGCTCAGTGAGTAGGGCGCCAACCCCATATACCGAGGGTGGTGGGTTCAAACTCGGCCCTTGCCAAACTGCAACAAAAAAATAGCCGGGCATTAGAGCAGGCACCTGTAGTCCCAGCTACTTGGGAGGCTGAGGCAAGAGAATCACCTAAGCCCAAGAGATGGAGGTTGTTGTGAGCTGTGTGACGCCACAGCACTCTACTGAGGGTGATAAAGTGAGACTCTGTCTCTACCAAAATAAAAAAAAAAAATAGCCGGGCATGGTGGCAGGCGCCTGTAGTCCAAGCCCTTTGGGAGGCTGAGGCAAGAGAATTGCTTAAGCCCAAGAGTTTGAGGTTGCTGTGATTTGTGATGCCATAGCACTCTACCGAGGGCAACATAGTGAGACTCTGTTTCAAAAAAAAAGAAAGAAAGAAAGAAAAAGCAAGAAATGTGAGGAAGTGGAGCCTAAGGAGACTTGTGGGTTAAATATAAGTGGTGTCGTAGATGGGATTCCAGACCAGAGAAAAGACATCGGGAGAAAATGGAAGAAATCTGAATAAATTATGGGCCAGCAAAACATATAAGTGTAAAACACGTACCAATAATATAATGTATGAATACTGGTTTATTAACTGTAACAAGTGCACCATATGAATCTAAGATAAAAATAACAGGAAAATGACTTAGTGGAACTTTCTGCGCTATTTTGATGATTTTCTATAAATCTAAAACTATTCTAAAAGTTTATTTATTATTAATTTTTTTTTTTTTGAGGCAGAGTCTCACTATGTTGCCCTGGGTAGAGTGCTGTGGCATCACACTCCACAGCAACCTTAAACTCTTGGGTTTAAGTTATTCTCTCGCCTCAGCCTCCCAAGTAGTTGGGACTATAGGCGCCCCCCTCAATGCCTGGCTATTCTTTTTTTTTTAGAGACAGAGTCTCACTTTGTCACCATTGGTAGAGTGCCATGGCTTCACAGCTTACAGCAACCTCCAACTCTTGGACTTAAGCAATTCTCTTGCCTCAGCCTCCCAAGTAGCTGGGACTACAGGTGCCCACCACAATGCCCAAATATTTTGTTTGTTGTAGTTGTTGTTTAGCAGGCTGGGGCTGGATTCTCTTGTCTCAGCCTCCCGAGTAACTGGGACTACAGGCACCAGCCACAAGGCTCGGCTATTTTTTGTTGTTGTTGCAGTTCAGCCGGGGCCAGGTTTGAACCTGCCACCCTCGGTATATGGGGCCGGCGCCCTGCTCACTGAGCCACAGGCACCACCCTGCGTGGCTACTTTTGTTGTTGTTTTTGTTGTTGTCATTGTTTAGCAAGCCCAGCCGGGTTCAAATCTGCCAGCCCTGGTGTATGTGGCCAGTGCCCTACTCACTGAGCACAGGAGCCGAGCCATAAAAGTTTATTTTAAAAAACTAAAAATTGGAAAAAGCTCTTCAATTTTGAGGATCCGCCTTCTTTAAAAGGCAGAGGAGAGAATTTGTAAATATCCGCTTTGTTCTTACATTTGTGGTCAGTATTCTGGCAGATGGGAAGAGAATACTAGCATGGGAATCTTGTGCGAGGTGTCACTAATGATCCATTCCCAAGAGATAGAAAGGGAGTGTGAGAAGGACCTGCACGCACCAGAAGTGCCCAGGAGGTGTGCTGAGCTGGTCCCTCAGCTCCTCAGCCCCAGTGAGGAAATACAAGGGACAGAGTGAAGACAGGATGGGGGGAGACTTCTCTGGAAAGAGCCCTTATCTCACCAGGAGGATTCATCCTCCCAGGAATGGAAGCCCAGAGAGCAGCTTAGTTAACCCACTTGGAGAGCTGGTAGGGTGTGTCCATGCAGCAGGGGACTCCATGAGTGAGACAATGCCTAGGAAGTCCCGAGAAGTCCTAATGGCAAGGCGAGGGGTGTGCTGCTGCCGTCCATCCGTCTGCACTCCTTGTGAGAGTGGGAAAGGAATTCTCATGACCCTGACAGGAGTGCAGCCATTTTAGAAAATCAGGTCAGACAGGCTCGGCGCCCATAGCACAGTGGTTATGGCGTCAGCCACATAAGGCTGGCAGGTTTGAACTCACCCTGCTCAACAATGACAACTGCAACATCCAGAATTCAACTATATATATATATATTTTTTAGACAGTCTCATCTTGTCACACTAGGTAGAGTGCTGTGGCGTCACAGCTCACAGCAACCTCCAGCTTAAGTGATTCTCTTGCCTCAGCCTCCCAAGTAGCTGGGACTACAGGTGCCCACCACAATGCCCAGCTATTTTGTTGTGGTAGTTGTCGTTGTTGTTTAGCCGGCCTGGGTTGAGTTCAAACCTGCCAGCGCTGGTGTATGTGGCTGGTGCCCTAGCCTCTGAGCTACAGATGCCAAGCCTCAGGTATATTTTTTAAATTAAAGATCCTCATTGCCCCCTAGAGCATTATAATTATTACATTTTTATATTCCTCGTTGATAACATTTCAATTAGTCCAGCAAATATTTATTGAGCATCTATTATGAGACATAGTATGGCACAAATTTCTACTTGTCTGTTAGTATTTATTTCCCTCTTCCTCCACAACAACAGACTCTTCAGCTGGATTCAGGGTAGTCCAGAATAATGCAGCTAAATTTACATTTACACCAATGCACAGAGATTATCCTGGGGTCTGAGAATACAAAGTGAATAACAGAATTCCACTCTACTTAGGAAGATAATTACTTTAAAAATAATGCAATTTGTTAATTTAAAAGGCATTTATTGTCTGTTGTGTGCCAGACATGACATTGTTCTTGCAGCATGCACCCAAGGCTGAAATAAGGCCATGGGCTAGAAATGAGCAGGGTCATTTACCCAAAGGCAATGGGCAGTGGGAGGGGAAAATTTACTCATCTTTATTTCGAAGGTTAGAAAAAAATTCCTCTTCATCTCTAGGAGCCACAGATGCCTAAGATACCACTGTTCTCCAAACACATAGGAAGTGTTTTCCTTTTTAACATTGGAAGAATCCAGAGAGGCAGAGGAAGCAGAGCGGGTTTGAATTCCACCTGATCAGAACAGAAGCTGGATTTCAGCGTGACCCAGAGCCTGAGTAGCTTTTGAGTGACTTCCACCATCAGCCCAGCTAGGTTGACTCTCCATCTGCAATGTATTTTTTACACGGATAGTCCCCTAAAAAGTCCTGTGACTGTGAAGTGAGGTCAATTTAACAGGTCACAAAGGCAGTATACGGTACTGTGGAATGCACAGGCTAAGGGCCTGAACGGGTTTTTGTCACACTCCTGACTTTCTGGGTAGTCTTGGAAGTAATGACTTAACTTCTCTGTAACTTGGTTTCCTCCCCTGAAAAATAGAGCTAATACTACTGTCTCCATTATATACTTATTGTGAGGACTGAGAATATTAAGATCCATAAGCCACAGTCCCTGGGCCACAACAAATGCTCAATAAATGTTAGTCAGCTTTACTGTTATTACATAAGCTACCACACATATTAGTACAGTAGGCAAGACATTTCTTGAGTGTCCATTATCTTGTCTTTCAAATGAGAAGATGAAAGCCTAGAGCAATGGCTCACACTGGTAATCCTAGCACTCTGGATGTCTGAGGAGGAAAAAAATCTCTTCAGCTTAGGCATTCAAGACTAGACTGAGCAAGAATGAGACCTCTTCTCTATTAAAAATGGAAAAATTAGCCAGGCATCGTGGTGGGCCAGCTACTCGGGAGGAAGAGGCAGGAGAATTTCTTGAGCCCAGGAGTTTGAGGTTGCTATGAGCTGGGCTGATGCCATAGCACTCTAGCCTGAGCCTGGGAAACAGTGACACTCTGTCTCAAAAATAATAATAATAAATAAATAAATAAAATGAGGAGATGAGGCTGGCGCCTGTGGCTCAGTCGGTAAGGCGCCAGCCCCATATACCAAGGGTGGTTCAAACCCAGCCCCAGCCAAACTGCAACAAAAAAATAGCTGGGCGTTAGGGCGGGCGCCTGTAGTCCCAGCTACTCGGGAGGCTGAGGCAAGAGAATCAGCTAAGCCCAAGAACTGGAGGTTGCTGTGAGTTGTGTGAAGCCATGGCACTCTACCAAGGGCAACAAAGTAAGACTCTGTCTCTACAAAAAAAAGAAAAAATGAGGAGATGAGCCAAAAATGATATTGAAGTTCTTCTTCTAGCTCTGAGATTTGGGATTCTGGCTTCTCCGATTTGCTCAGTTCCATCTCTTTCCCTACACGGGACTATCTATGACCAGGCAACATGTAACTAACAGATTCTTCTCATAAAGGCACAACTGAAGAGTTTATCTCATTACAATGATAAACTTAGGGACCAGCTTAGATGCAACTATGGAGGGTGTTTTAGTTTCCTCAAATTACCACACAGTGGGTAGCTTAAAACAACAGGAATTTATTCTCTCAGTTCTGGAGGCTGGAAGTCTAAAATTGATGTGTCTGCAGGGCTGCTTCCTTCTGGATGGTGTCAGGGAGAATCAGTGCCATGCCTCTCTGTAGCATCTGGGAGTTGCCAGCAGCTCTGTGTTCCTTGGCTTGCAGAAGCATCACTCCAGTCTCTGCTTCAGTCTTCACATTGTCTTTTTCCCCATATGTCTCTGTATTTCAAATCTCCCTCTCTCTTTCCCTTACAAAGACACCTGTCATTGGAGACAGGTCCACCCTGTCTCGCTGTTTTGCACTGCTGTAAGAGAACACTTGAGACTGGATAATTTATAAAGAACAGAAAGATTTTCTTATGGTTCTGGAGGTTAGGAAGTCCTAGATCAAGACACCAGCATGTTTGGCGTCTGGCAAGGGATTAGTCTCCACTTCCATGATAGCATTGTGCACGCTGGATCCTCTGGAGGGGAGGAATGCTGTTCCTCACGAAGCAGAAGAAGGCAAGTAAAAGAACCCACTCCGGAAAGCCCACACCCCTTTTGTGGACAGTGTCTCGCTCCCCCCAGCTAGAGTTTAGTGGCATCATGGTAGCTCACTGCAACCTCAAACCCCTGGACTCAAGCGATCTTCCTGCTTCAGGTTCATAAGTAGCTGGGATTATAGGCTCAGAACACCACATCTAGCTAATTTTTCTAGTTTTTTGTAGAATGGGGTCTCACTCTTGCTCAGGCTGGTCTTGAACTTCTGGCCTCAAGCAATTCTTCTTCCTTGGCCTCCCAAAGTGCTAGGATTATAGCCATGAAACAACCACCATGCCCAGCCCCTTTAAAGGCCCTACTTTCCAATACCATTATATTGGTAATCAAATTTCAAGAAACATTCAAACCATAGCATACCCTAAATCCAGAATGATCTCCTCTCCAGATTAGCTTAATTTCATCTGCAAAGACTCTTTTTTTTAAGACAAGAGTCTCACTTTGTCACCCTTGGTAGACTGCCATGGCGTCCTACTTCACCACAACCTCAAACTCTTGGGCTTAAGTGATTCTCTTGCCTCAGCCTCCCAAGTAGCTGGGCCTACAGGCACCCACCACAATGCCTGGCTAGTTTTAGAGATGAGATTTCTCTCTGGCTCAGGCTGGTCTCAAACTGATGAGCTCAGGCAATCCACCCAACTTGGCCTCCCAGAGTGCTAGGACTATAGGCGTGAGCTGCCTTGCCTGGCCCATCTGCAAAGACTCTTTTGGTCACATTCACAGGTTCCAGGGTTTAGGACCTAGATACATCATTTTAGGGGCCAGTGTTGCACTCAATATAGGTGGAATATCATCCATGCTTTTGGACTAAAATGGTTATTCGTTGGGGGCAAAGGTGGCATAGGCAAGGCCACCTGTAGCTGTAGCCTAGCAGGAGAGCTTTCCAAGGAGGGAGAGAGTGTTCTGATCATCTCTACATACCCAGCCCACAACATCTCAGAACTTCTTTTGACCAGAAGTTCTCAAAGGCACCTACAAAGTTCAAAGGCCATGACATCTTTGCTATAGAGATTGACCCTAGCTGTGGGCCTGACAGTTCTTCCGGACAACATGCTGGGCATGGGCAAGAAGATGATGCAGAAGGCCATGAGAGCCTTTCCTGGCATCAACAAGGCCATGAGTTATGCCCAGGTCATGAGGCTGGTGAAAGGCATGAACTTCTCGGTGGTGGTGTTTGACATGGCACCCATGGGACACACGCTGAGACTTCTCAACTTCCCCACCCTCATGGAGAGGGATCGGGGCCATCTCATGCAGATCAAGAACCAGATCAGGGGTGGCGCCTGTGGCTCAGTGAGTAGGGTGCCGGCCCCATATACCAAGGGTGGCAGTTCAAACCTGGCCCTGGTCGAACTGCAGCAAAAACAATAGCCGGGCGTTGTGGCCGGCACCTATAGTCCCAGCTACTCAGGAGGCTGAGGCAAGAGAATCACCTAAGCCCAGGAGTTGGAGGTTGCTATAAGCTGTGTGATGCCACGGCAGTCTACCGAGGGTGATAAAGTGAGACTCTGTCTCTAAAAAAAAAAAAAAAAAAGAACCAGATCAGTCCCTTCAGCTGACACTGCCTGTCATCTGCTCGGTCAGTGAATAGTTCAAGGATCCTGAGCAAACAACCTTCATCTGTCTATGCATCACTGAGTTCCTATCCCTGTGTGAAACAGAACGGTTGATCCAGGAGGTGGCCAAGTGCAAGACTGACATCCACAACATCATTACCAACCAGCTTGTCTTCCCTGACCCTGAGAAGCCCTGCAAGTGTGAGGCCAGCCGCAAGATCCAAGGCAAGTACTTGGATCAGAGGGAGGACCTGCATAAAGACTTCCACATCCTGGAGCTGCCACTGTTAACCCCGTGAGATGCTTGGGCAGACAAGGTCAACACCTTTTCAGCCTTCCTCCTGGAGCCCTATAAGTTCTTAAACAGAAGATTTATTTATTTATTTATTTATGAGACAGAGTCTCAAGCTGTCACCCTGGGTAGAGTACCGTGGCATCATAGCTCACAGCAACCTCAAACTCTTGGGCTCAAGTCATTCTCTTGCTTCAGCCTCCCAAGTAGATGGGACTACAGGCGCCTGCCACAGCGCCCGGTTGTTGCTGTAGTTGTCATCATTGTTTGGCAGGCCCGGGCTGGATTTGAACCCGCCAGCTCCAATGTAGATGGCTGGTACCCTAGGCGCCCAGCCTAATAAAATGATCTTAAATTGCAAAAAAAAAAAAAGCAAACTCAGGTCTTAAAATAAGAATTCAAAACCAAATATATTTCATCCACTAATTTTACTTCTGAGACTATAGCCCAAAACATTGAGGGGGAGAAGCCTAACCAGCAGGTGCCATGAACATTGCTCATGTGATGGGCATACTGATAGCCCAATCATAAAAGCTCCCATCTAAGGAAGATATTTGTACCCCCTTAGTATTTCAAAATAATAGAAAAAGAAAAAAACCCAAAGCAACAAAAGACAATATTTATCCATTATCACATCAGATACATGGTGCTTATCAGTCTAGATTTAGGAACTGCTGCTAAGACTGTGACAGCTTAATGAAACCATCAGACTGGCCAGTCCTC
Organism: Perodicticus potto; assembly: GCA_963574655.1. Lineage (NCBI taxonomy): Eukaryota > Metazoa > Chordata > Mammalia > Primates > Lorisidae > Perodicticus > Perodicticus potto. Next base: position 17,720 of record CAUYRH010074704.1, read on the forward strand.
TCATGGGTGATAAACAGTGCTAGGACATTGGCTCACTTGCCCTAGGTGGAGTGGCTCCTCTGTAACAGAGCTAGAATTAGAATTCAGATGTCTTGATTTTTGGAGTACTGTTCACTTCCTTCGGGCCAGCAGGATAAATAACCCCAAAAGGGGCTTGGCGCCTGTGGCTCAAGCAGCTAAGGCACCAGCCACATACACCTGAGCTGGCGGGCTCGAATCCAGCATGGGCCTGCCAAACAACAATGACGGCTGCAACTTAAAAAAAAAAAAAAAATAGCCGGATGTTGTGGCAGGCACCTGTAGGCCCAGCTACTTGGGAGGCTGAGGCAGGAGAATAGCTTGAGCCCAGGAGTGGGAGGTTGCTGTGAGCTGTGATGCCACAGCACTCTACCCACGGTGACAGCTTCAGGCTCTGTCTCAAAAAAATAAATAAATAAATAAATAAAAATAACCCCCAAAGGACATCACACACACTGGAAACTATGAAATGTGATAATGAATATACACCATGCACAGCACTAAGCTCATGATGTGGATTTCTGTCCAAGGGTGACACCTTGAGACTCTGTCTCAAAAACAAACAAATAAACAAACAAACTAACAAACGACTCTATGATTCCACCAATATGGAGTCCCTAGAGTAGTCAAATTCATAAAGACAGAAAAAAAAGGTGGTTGTCATGGCCGAAAGGAGGGAGAAATAGGAAGTTATTATGTAAGAGTTTCAATTTTGCAAGATGAAGAGTTCTGTAGATGGATGGGGGCGATGACCACATGATGAACTTAATACTTCTGAACTAGACACTTAAAATGGCTAATATGGTAAATTCTATGTTTTCTGTTTTACCACAGTTTAAAAAAATAAAAATAGGGCGGCTCCTGTGGCTCAAAGGAGTAGGGCGCTGGCCCCATATACCGGAGGTGGCGGGTTCAAACCCAGCCCCGGTCAAAAACTGTAAAAAAGAAATAAAAAATAAAAAATAAAAATAAATTTTAAGGGTGGCGCCTGTGGCTCAAGGAGTAGGGCGCCGGCCCCATATATCGGAAGTGGTGGGTCAAGCCTGGGCCCAGCCAAAAACTGCAAAAAAAAAAAAATAATAATAAAAATAAATAAATAAAATTTTAAAACCCTCCCAAAATAAATATGTCCCTTATTATTACTTGTTTTTGGTCTCACCTGTTTTAGAAAATAATTAAACATCTTATAGCTTTTAAAAGAGTTTGGAGAGTTGCAGAACACTTTGTGGAGGGGATAACAGGAAATGCAGCCTGACTAAACAGAAGGAAAGGAAATTATCATTTCCCTGCTTGTCTCTAACATTGTTTATGTAAAAATATTCTGCCCTGTTGGATGTTTTGACTTTTGGTGTCCTCCTTCTAGGCAGGCCGGAAACCCTCAGGGTGGACATCTTTACTCTTTGTTTCTAAGCAAAGGCTAAAAGTCAGCATATGCAAAAGAATCTTTAATTAAAGACAGCAGAGTAAGAAATAGAATCTCTATTTTACCTCCCAGGCAGGGATTCACACATCTGAAGTTTTGTAACTTTTCCTGATTTATAAACCAGGGGCCTAATTAATTTTCTTTTTTTTTTTTTTTTTTTGAGACAGAGCCTCAAGCTGTCACCCTGGATAGAGTTACTGTTGCATCACAGCTCACAGCAACCTCCAATTCCTGGGCTCAAGCAAGTCTCCTGCCTCCGCCTCCCAGGTAGCTGAGAGTACAGGCGCCCGCCATAATACCCGGCTGGTTGCAGCCGTCATTGTTCTTTGGTGGGCCCGGGCTGGATTTGAACCCACCAGCTCAGGTGTACGTGGCTGGCGCCCTAGCCCATGGAGCCACAGGTGCCGAGCCCTAATTAATTTTCTTAAAATTTCTTTCTTCTTCTCCAAAGTACTTTCTCTATCATAAAGATCTTCCATAGATCCAAATAAAGTTTAAAAAATAGTTATAATATCAAACTTGATGGCACAAAAGTCTTTTGATTCCTCAACTCCCTCAATAGCAATTTACTTCTTTGTCGAATTTTAATTCCTCTGTCTACAATAAGAAGAATATTGTCTTAAAAAGCTCATTTTAGGCTCGGTGCCTATAGCTCAAGCAGCTAACATACCAGCCACTTACACCAGAGCTGGCAGGTTCGAATCCAGCCTGGGCCTGCCAAACAATGCCAACTACAACCAAAAAATAGACAGGTGTGGTGGCAGGCACCTGTAGTCCCAGCTACTTGGGAGGCAGAGGCAAGAGACTCGCTTGAGCCCAGGAATTGGAGGTTGCTGTGAGCTGTGATGCCACAGTACTCTATCCAGGG
>CAUYRH010074705.1:0-24450 GCA_963574655.1 Perodicticus potto
CTCCTGCCTCCACCTCCCAAGTGGTTGGGACTACAGGCGCTTGCCACAACGCCCGGCCATTTTTTGGTTGCAGCCGTCATTGTTGTTTGGTGGGCCCGGGCTGGATTCGAACCCGCCAGCTCAGGTGTATGTGGCTGGCGCCTTAGCCCGTTGAGCCACAGGCGCCGAGCCTCTGTTTTCTTTTTACAAGTGGTTTAATATCCATTTTACTTAGTTTATTTCATAGATGAAATGTGAATATTTTTCTTGGAAATTTCCTCATTCAGAGAATTGACGAAAAGTATTTTGAAATCCCTCAGAGAAAGACACTATATAAATTTTGTTTTCATGAAAGCAAGTAGGGAACAGTGGTAATAGTTGTGCCTTTAGTTTAATCATCTCTCTCATCAACCTTACTGAAAAAGAAGTATTCCATTAAGTCCACAAGAAGGCATAATTGTCTTTTAAGAGAATTGAGTCTTTTACATTCATTTCGGTAAGCACTGATTCTATGTTACCATCAGATTTTAACTACTTTAAGGAATTTAAGGAAGTGTTAGCGTTTGGGAGATTTCAAGCTTGATTTTCTTAGGTTTATGAGTTTTTGCTCACTCCTGTGAGCACCTCCACTGGAGAGAAGCATGAACACTGCCGGGTGTTGGAGTTCTAGGCTCTTCCTCAATCAAGGGATAGACAACAAGACCTAGACCCTGATCTGGTCCTTAGAATCATGACAGGATGTCCACTAATAAATCCTGCCCTTTCTCTGTAGTATATTGTAGAAAGTAGAATGAGATAAGGCCATAAATTCTGAAAATCTCTGTCTCAGGTTTGTTTGAAATCCATGGAGCAACGGTTGTTCCCACTGTGAGTGTGATAGCCCCGGAGAAGCTGTCAGCCAGCACTAGGAGGCGGTATGAAACGCAGGTACACCAGGCCACAGTTTCTTTGGAGAGAAGAAAAAGAAACTAGGGAAGGAAAATAAGAAACATAGAATTTCTTGGAAATAGTTTCTTCCCACTTCCCACTTCCCTAACTTGGTGGCTTCTGAAAGTTTCATCAACACAAAGCATCTCTCTGGTGCCAGATTCAGCCCTATCTGTCCTCCAGAGAAGCATCAGTGTGTACTGTGGTCACCTATTGTCAGAATGATTGCATCCAAACGAAAACTTCTAATCTGGCTCTTATGGCAGTCGGGGTGGTTTTGCTCTAAATGAAAAGCGAAAGAGACTGATCACAAGAGGTAAGGCAGGTTTCTCTTTCCTTACATGACTTTGATATTTGCTGTATGCCTAATGGTGTGCTAAGGGCTGTGTACAATATAAAAGACATTAACATGGCCCACATCCTCAAAAAGTTTATAACCTTAGAAGCATATATATAGTTCAAGAACAATGGCAGAAAACAAGTAATGGAACGCTGAGTTAAACAGTGAATATGAATGTTAGAGTGTGCTGTGCACATATGGGAAAGGGGCAGTTAAAAGCCGTTATTTAGAAATGTAATTAGATGGAAATGCAAAAGATCAGGTAATTTAGTTTTGGAAACCCTCCTAGCTGGTTCTCAGTATTTGGGGGGAAGCCTGTTTTTCCTGTCTTTCTACTGCTTTCATCACCTACCATATTTCAGTTCCACTGAGTTCCATGTTCTCATTGCTGTCACCTTCCCCTTTTCTTTTCTTTCTAATACTCAAATCTCTGTTTCTGTGTGTACTATTTCACTGCATTGAGTTCTTACTAAGTATTGTTTTAAAATCATAAAGAAAGAAATGACAAGGATATTAAACACATGATCAAGATAGGCTATATAAACCTCATTTCCCCTGAGATTATAATATCTAGGTACCCTTCTTTCTGAGGTGGATTAAGACAAATCTTTAGACACTACTTAGAATCCTTTTTAGGTTTTGGTTTGTCATCCTGTGATCATTTCCTGAAATAGGAACTATGGCAAGAACGATGGCTTGGTTTTGTTCTGAATTCCATTTTCTTCTTGTTAGGTACAAACCCGACTTCAGACCTCCCTTGCCAACTTACATCAGAAAAGCAGTGAAATTGAAATTTTGGCTGTAAGTCGCTTGCTTTCTGTAACACTTTGAGATGGCTTCTGTCCATGCTGTCAAAGTAGTTGCCTCAGAGTTCAGGGCTTTTTTGCTCAGTGTCTGCAGTATCTGGATACAGGCATCCTTGTCCCGGATGTGAACCACTTGCTATCTAAACCTGTAAAGAACTGGGGAGAAAACTGAAGGTTTTTTGTTTTGTTTTTTTCTCTAGTTTCTTTCTGTGAAATATGGAAGGGGGAAAGGAAAACCAAAATCAACATTTTTCTACATGTTGCAGGCCTTTGCCTTACTAAACCTACACTAAGTACACGTAGCACTGTCAAACTCTTAGGAGTGGTGTGTAGCAATGGGGAATAGTTTCCACTGCTTATTAGTTCACGGGTGCTCAGATCACATCATTGCACTATTCACTCAGTCTGGGTCACAGTAATATCCCAGACTCTGTCAACTCTATTCATATTGCCCCATCCAAAGCGCCATCATAGTCAGTATGTGAGTTCTCTGATGATGTACATTTTTGTATTAACAGGTGGACTTACCCAAAGAAACTATCTTACAGTTTTTATCATTAGAGGTAAGCAATATTGAGCTCTTCTACACATGGCCTTTAAGATTCCACATCTTTACTGTTAAGTTTGCCTAAAGAATATTGAAAATGGCATTAAATTTTATTAGTTTTCTGATAGCCCGAAGAATTTAGTGATATTGTTCTCTTATGTGAGGTATATATTCCTAAATCCTATGTTGAAGGAATCGTACTTTTTCTAGTGACTTTTTTTTTGTTGTTGGAGACAAAGTCTCACTTTGTTGCCCAGGTAGAGTACCATGGAATCACAGCTCACAGCAACCTCCAACTTCTGGGCTTAAGCCATCCTCTTGCCTCAACCTCCCAAATAGCTGGGACTACAGGCGCCCACCACACACGCTCATTTGTCTCACTGGGGTCTCACTCTTGCTCAGGCTGGTCTCAAACTCCTGAGCTCAAGCAATCCACTTGCCTCCGCCTCCTAGAGTGCTAGGATTACAGGTGTGAGCCACATTGCCCGCCCTTTCTAGTGACTTAAAATTTCAAGGCAGGCACAGAGGCTTGAGCCAATAATCCCAGCTATTCAGGAGGCAGGGGCAGGAGGATCACTAGAGCCCAGGAGTTCAAGGCTGCAGTGAGTTATGATCACACCACTCTACTCTAGCAGTGACAGAGTGAGACCCTGTCTCTACAAAAAGAATAAGTGAACAAATACTTAACTATAATAGCTACAGGTAATTTTTGCAACATTTCATGTCAGAGAGTACTTTGTCTATCCAGAGATTTCATCAAAGATTAAATTAAAAATGAACTTTGCCCCCTTTTCTATTTTCTTACAAATAAGCATGTACTGTAAATATACTGGCAATTTATTGATTTATGATCCAGTCAAGTGGATACTTGTCAGAGCTGTATTTTCTTTTTTTTTGAGACAGAGCCTCAAGCTGTCGCCCTGGGTAGAGTGCTGTGGCATCACAGCTAACAGCAACCTCCAATTCCTGGGCTTAAGCGAGTCTCTTGCCTCCGCCTCCCAAGTAGCTGGGACTAGAGGCACCCGCCACAACGCCCGGCCATTTTTTGGTTGCAGCCATCATTATTGTTTGGCGGGTCCGGGCTGGATTCGAACCCGCCAGCTCAGGCGTACGTGGCTGGTGCCTTAGCCCGTTAAGCCACAGGCGCCGAGCCCCAGTGATGTTCTTTAATAGTAATTTAAAACATTCATCACTGAAAAAAGACATCTATAACAAGTTCATCACAAAGATGATGCTAATTATAAAGGAAAAAAGAATGAAGTAATCCCTAGTAAGATGTTGACAATGGGCAGAAAAAGCGATACAAAATGCGGACCAGAGGGAAGTATACCAAACGCTGACAGTGGCTGCCTCTGGGTTGTCTCTTGCTATTGACCTGTGTACGTTTCTCACCCATATCTCCTGTGTGAAGCATGTATTATTTTTCCAATGAGGGAGAGATGACAATGTCAATAATAATAATTATTATAGCTAATGTTAGAAATACCCTCGAACTGCAGCTTAGAACAGGCTGCCCCAGGCTAAGACTTCCAAAAGGGCTTCAGCTGCTCATGGCTCAGGTACTTATTACAGTCAAGTCCATGAACTTAGGGGACAGAGTCAGTGTCTCTGAGAACATGCACCCAGCACAGCAGACTCTGGACACAATTCCTCAGAAGAACAAAGGAGAGCGGGAAAAGGAAGGGAGCAATAGCAGAGCTGAGCTGTGTTTGTTCATTTACTCATTCATTCACCCATCCATTTACTCCACATGACGCACCCAAGGTCTGGGTGTCCAGCCTTACCCTGTGATCCACCAGAAGAAGATCCTGGAAAGGAAGGAGGCACCGGACTCTGGGCAAGGATTCTAGTGGAAAGAAAGCACAGGGTGGAAAACAACAGGTAAATGAATGATTAAACCTTCCTTCTATGCCAGAGCTTGGCAAGGAATCGTCAGTTGACCATTACTCTTCCTTCAGAAGGGCCATCTACCCAAAGTGCCATACTGTTCTGTACCCTAAATGAATTATTTCTCCTGAGCCGCAGAAGAAGGGCTCCTCTAGATTCACCCAAGAAATATTTCCTGAGTGTCTACTGTATGCAAGCACAGTACACCATGCTACAGACTTGCCTTGTCTCATAGCCCCACTCCAACCCCCTGAGCTGGGGTTACTACCAACTCCACTTCACTCGTTCATTCAACAAAGGTTTTTAGTATCATGTGTCAGATACTCTGCAAAGAGCTACACACTTGCATTATTTTATATCCCCACAGAACTCTGTGAGCATGGCACAGCTATTATCTCCACTGCAGTCATTTGTTCATCCAACAAATATTTCCCCTACTAGCCAGCTCTGTTCTTAACTGTTTCATACAAATTATCCTGTTTAACCTTCATAACCACCTTAAAAGGTAGGTAAAAGTATCATCCTTCTTTTACAGTTAAAGAACCTGAAGACCAAAAGTGGGAGGACCTGTCTAAGGTCCCACAGCTAAAAGCTGTAGAGACAGGATGTGAGCCCTAAATAGTTAAGTTCCAGAGAGAGATTTTTCAGCTGCTCACATGAACAAATGTAAAAATGCAATGGTGATGTGTGCCTTAGAAGTGGGTAAACATTACCAATGAGACAACATAAAACAGAGAAGGTTTCCTTGAGGAAGACGGTAAGTAGAGGAAAATTAAGTAAAGAAGAAAGGCAAGGCATTCCCAGATGAGAACAGTGTGTGCAAAGTCCCTGTGGTAGAGGGAAGCCCCACAGACTCTAGGAACCTAAAGGAAGCCTTAGTAATCTACACTGGAGGCCATGTAAAGAATGTAAAGAATGTAAAGAATTTTGTTCTTCTTTTTTTTTTGAGACAGAGTCTCAAGCTGTCGCCCTGGGTAGAGTGCCATGGCGTCACAGCTCATAGCAACCTCAAACTCTTGGGCTTAAGTGATTTTCTTGCCTCAACCTCCCAAGTAGCTGGGACTACAGCTGCCCACCACAATGCCCGGTTATTTTTTGGTTATAGTTGTCATTGTTGTTTGGCAGGCATGGCTGGATTCAAACCCACCACCTCCAGTGTATGTGGCTGGTGCCCTAGCTGCTGAGCTACAGGTGCCGAGCCCGAAGAATTTTATTCTTCATCCTACAGGCAATGGAAAATTACTGACAGGTTTTAAACAAGCAATCAATAAACCTATTTCCAAGACGTATAACGGTGAGCCCAGCTCAAAAAATGCAGATAAGGAAAGTAACATAAGCACTGAGTCTCTGGATTACAAACAAAGGCTAGCTTTGAATGTAGATACATACAGGTCTTCCCGAACACGAGCCTGTTCAGTGAAGGGAGGTCACCATACAGCAATGCAGGCTTCAGCCAAGGACTCAGCTCAACTGTTTCAGTATTTTGAAGGGATAAGGCATTCAGAGAGCCTAATAAGACTCATATTCTAATCGAGTAGTTTTCCAGCCAGGCTGAGAAAGCTTTTAAAAAACACTCTTTCTAGGCCCTACCCCACCCCCCTAGACAGTCTAATTAAGCTGGTTTGGGATAGGATCAGGCATTTGTTTTTATACATCCAGATTCTTCTTGTCACAGCAACTGAGCAGGTAATATACAAGAGAAGCCTAGAATATCTTGTCATTTCCAACAACAAAGAAACTAAAGATGAGTGGGATTGTTAAAATGCCCTAGAATCAACCAGAAGCTGCTCCCACTGGCCAACAAAGCCACAATCTGAGCTCCAGCAGGCTCAAATAAGTACAATGGGCTGAAACACACCATGTGTATTTAAATATACAGGCTCATATCGATTCTGGAAAAAAGAAACACATCTTGCTGTCACTGGTGTTTACTAGCGAACCAAGTTACTATTTTGAAAATAGAAAAAAGGGAAGGAAACAGGCATTTTTCCACCTTTCCTGAATGAGCTACACCACAGGGTGACCACAGAGATGAGGGGAAGTGACTTTCCATAGAAAAATTCTAGCTAATAAGTGAAGAAGGGATGATAAAACATAAGAATGAGACATTTTGCAACCTGAATGGACTGTTAGAATATTTGATGATATTAAAGAAGTATGATTAATATTTGTAAGCCAAAGATGCTAGTACAGTTTTATTTTTTTAAATCCTTATCTTTCAGATACCATCACTGGGAAAATCTGGGTGAAAGTGCACAGGAACTCTACTATTTTTGTATCCTTTGTTTGTGAGCCTGTTTCAAAATAAAAAAGCTATTAAAAATAAATTTTTAACTGAAATGCTTACTTATGAAATGCATAAGTACCTAAGACAGTTCATTATTCTATGTTGTCTACTTTATGTTTCCATCATAAAGGCAAAATCAAAAGTTCTCATGAAGTGATTCAAACACACAGCCAGGGTTGAGAAGGACCAGGCACCATTCTGGGACCCTGAGGGGTGAGGAGGTTACTAAGACCTGCCCAGCCTCCAGAATCACCCAGGGAATTTGTTAAATGCTGCTTCCTAGGGCCCATGCCAGACTAACGCCATCGCGACCTTTTGGGGTGGGCCCTAAAATCAGTATATTGATAAGAAGGTAAGTTAGATGCAGCTGGTCCAGGCATCTACCTTCCAGACCAACTGAAAGCAGAGTAAGGTCAGACCACGGAGCCACGTAAAGCTGGGTTTAAATCCCAACCCTGCTGTTTTCTAGGTGAATGACACTGGATGCATCTCTTCCTCCAAAGCCTTGGTTTTCACATCTGAAAACCGTGAGTAGTTAGTCCCACTGCGCAGCCTACATCACAACACTGCCAGGAGGGATAAGTGACATAAGGTCTGTGGGACTGTGATGTAAACTAGGATTTTTTCGGCTCGGCGCCTGTGGCTCAACGGGTTAAGGCGCCAGCCACGTACACCTGAGCTGGCGGGTTCAAATCCAGCCCAGCCCGCCAAACAACAATGACAGCTGCAACCAAAAAATGGCCGGGCATTGTGGCAGGTGCCTGTAGTCCCAGCTACTTGGGAGGCGGAGGCAGGAGACTCGCTTAAGCCCAGGAATTGGAGGTTGCTGTGAGCTGTGATGCCACAGCACTCTATCCAGGGTGAAAGCTTGAGGCTCTGTCTCAAAAACAAACAAACAAACAACAACAAAAAAAAACTAGAATTTTTTCTATTTAATTTTGACATTTATTTTTATTTTTGTTTTTTTATTTCAGATTAGTATTAGGGTACAAACGATCAGGTTTGCACTTGTTAGGTACGTTCCCAGTTGTATGTAGAACTAGAATTATTTCAACTTAAGAGAGCAACCTTAACCATGGAGATGGTGGTATTTGCTTTGGAGGCTGGCCACAAAATGTTCACTGCAGGTAGGTTTTTCTTCTAGGAGAACTGATACCTTCCTGCCCACAGGCATTCACGCTCCCAGTCAGTGGGTGAGTTATCAGGGAATCACAAATCCGGTTCCAGTGCAGCCCAGGTCCTCCCCACTGTGAAAGACTAGTAAGGTGGCTCAGTGGCAGAGAAGGGTGCAGGGGGTGCGACCTGCTGTTGGTGACTCACTTATTTCTTAGGCAAATATTTTGGGAGGACCTGCTTGTACACCAGGATAAGGCATGACAATCCAGGCAGCATTCCACTGAAGGGACGAACCTCTTGACATAATTTATTCCATGCAAAAGACAGAGCTACTGGCCAGGGGATTCCCAGCCTCAGAGGCTAAATGCAGCAATTCTTATCCCAGATGAAGGAGCCGTATTAATTGGTTCCTTGTTCATTCAGCAATAAAAATAATTCAGACAAGTCCTGGCTGATGGCAGAAAGTCTGATTTATCCAAGTAGAGTGACATGTGTTCTTTGGCACTATGTTTGACACCAGTTGATTTGGCCACAAACCCTGGGGTTTAAGCCAATTTGGTACAACAGTCTCAGGCATTGATTCTTCCAGCACTGGTCGTTGCTTACCTCGCACAAGGTAGTTTGGGAACCTTGTCTGGGTCTCTCAGCATTTTGGCCTGTGTGTCAGAAATTCTCTGGGTCTCCTTACATGTTTCTGGTTTTAACTCTGCTTTTAGTTCTTCCAGTGACTTCCACTCTGCATTGCAGTAAGGGCTGTGGGCAGCAGCCCCATCACCAGCAGCATCTGGGAAATGCAAATACTTGGGCCCCACCCAGACCTACTGCATCAGAAACTGTGGGGGTGGGGCCCAGCAACCTGAGGTTTACCCGGTTCACCAGGTAAGGCCAATACATGCTCTGGTGTGAGAACTTGGTGGGAGGGTTCCTAACACTTCACCACTCTGACCCTCAGTGTCTTCATCTGTGAAATGGGGAGACTAATCATTCTCCCTTGCCTTGCCATGAGTATTAAATAAATAATATTTAATAATATTTATTTAAATAATGAAATCATACAGTGCACCAAGCTGCTTCTTTATTACTGGATGGAAACTAAATGTCCAATAGTAAGAAATTTCCCCCCTACCTCAACACCTGTAGCTCAGCGGCTAGGGCGCCAGCCACATACACCAGAGCTGGCGGATTAGAATCCGGCCTGGGCCTGCCAAACAACTATGACAAATACAAACAAAAAAATGGCCAGGCACTGTGGCAGGCACCTGTAGTACCAGCTACTTGGGAGGCTGAGGCAAGAGAATCACTTAAGCCCAAGAGTTTGAGGTTGCTGTGAGCTGACGCCACAGCACTCTACCCAGGGTGACAAAGTAAGACTCTGTCTCAAAAAGAAAAAAAAAATTTCCCCTACAATGTAAACATTGGCCATCTGTTTGCACCGCTGCCTACCAGCTGTGCAAACTGCCTCCCTGCTTAGGACCTCAAGCTCTCTATATTGTAGCACAAACCAGACCCTTCTGCCTTTCCCATGCACTTGTCTTTTTTTGTTGTTTTTCTACTTTTTGGCACTCCAGTGTACACAGAGTCAACATCCCAGCTCAGCCTTCCTCTCTGCTTGCCTGGGCACTTGCAATGGCTTTCTCAGTGCCACCAACCTCCCCATGTCCAATGAATCCTTTTCCTTACAGCCAAAGGGATTCTCCAAATCATGTCCAACCTGAGAGTATCCTCCACTGTTGGAAAATCTCTCATCAGCTCCCACCATGGGCAGGTTAAAATTCCAAGTCCTTCTAGTGACACATAATTCTACCCTGATGTTTCATGCTCTGTTCCCTGGCTCTTCCGTTTCCTTTCACTCACTTCCTTGCCCTTCTAGTCCACCCTCACGGAACTCCACACAGTCCCCGAGCACCCACAAGCTCCATCACACCACTGCACGTTTGCACATGCTGGTTCCCTACCAGGAGCACCCTCTACGCCACCACTTCCAACTTACACACCTGGCCCAGGCCTCAAATTCCTCTGATTAGGCATCCCCTCCCCCAACACTGGCCCTGTGCTGAGCCAGGGACCTCAAATAAGGTCCCCACAACCCGAGCACCACCCTCCTTCTGAGCCTCCACCATCTGCCCAATAATTGTTGGTTTATTTGACTGTCGTCACCCCTCCTTCCATCTTTCCTCCAGGGCAGTGGTGAGGTCTATTCCTTCCTAGCCCAGCTCAGCTGCTGGCATGACACTGTATTACTAAAGGGCAGAAAACATGTAAGAAAAAGGGAGAGAAAATGGAGTTTACCATGATTTAATTGTCAGCAGTCCAAGATTAGGCCACTAAGGGGGTGGGCATGGAGACTGACCATGAAGGGGCGAGAGGGAACTTTCTGGAGACCTTGTCACATTCCATATCTTGACAAGAGTTTAAGTTCATGTTTATCAAAACTCATCAAATACTAATGAGATCAGAAATTTTGCTGCATGTAAATTTTAAGGAAAAAACCCAGTATTGTAAGCAAATACTGAACTGCAGCTAATGATTTACAGGAAAGTGTTTGGGGGGAAGAATATTAATGTACTTCAAAAGTGAGTTTCAGCAATCAAAAAACTAGCTGGCTGGCCGGCTGAGTAGTTGACTGGATAGATAGGTATGTAATAAAGTAAATTTAGCAACATGTTAACTGTAGCTCTAAGTACTCGGTCTATGGCAGCTCACCATATAACATTTTCAACTTTTCCATAAGCTTGAAAATGTTCATAGTAAAATGCTGACTCCACATTGTCTGGACAGGACTAAAAATAACCTCTTACTGCAGAAGAATGAACAGCTTTTACTTAATGTTTCAAACCTGTGTTTTCCAACAGTGACTCACCACCCAGGGATCTTGTTAGGGTGAGATCCTGACTCAGTGGGTCTGGGGAAGCCCAAGAGCAGGGAGGATCCACCCAATGACCTCCTGTGGCCTCCATCCCCCCACCTACAGCAACCTCCTCCTCTTCCCTGCCACTGCCCAACAGTAGCCACAGCAGCATCCAGATTAGGGATCTGGGTGTGAAGCTACAGGCAGGCCTTCAGCCCTGCCCAGGCTCCCAGAAGCCTGCTCAGCCCCAGAGGTGGAAGCACAGCTGGGAGGAGCCCCACAGAGAAACCAGGGCTGGAACAGACATCTGAGTCACACAGTGGGAGCAGGGCCAACAGGGGGGTAGCCGACACAGTGACTCAGCACAGGCAGCCCAGGAGAGGCAGCTCCCAACCAGTCCTTGGCTGCCCCGGGCCATGGCTGATCACTCTGAGGACTGGCAACATGTGATTGATGGCCCACTGCTGCTCCTGGGATGGGATAGTGGCAGGGCTGGACTCTCCCCAGCTTCCAGGCTCCACTGTGACTCCAGCAGGAAAATAAATAAAGAGCATGTCACCATGTCATCCTCCCTTGGTTACAGAAGAGGGGCTGCCACCAACATTAAATAGGGCTGCAACCCACCTTCAAGAAGGGCACACTGAGATCCCCAAAGGAAGAGGATTATGCCCAAAGTCAGAGATCTAGCTGTTTCTCACATGCCACAGGAGTGATAGCCTCTGTAGCAACCATTCAGCTCTGTTGCTGTGGCTGGAGGCAGCCACAGATAGACGCTATGTAATAAATGGATGTGGCTGTGTCCCAATAAAACTTCATTTATAAAACTGGACAGTAGGTCAGATTTGGCCCATGGGCTACTAATGGCCACCCCTTGGTCTAGATTCCAAACTGCAAAGAGGCAATGACATCCCCCACTGGATTAATGAACAGGAAGTCAGAGGCAATCCCAGGGCGGCTAGATAGAGCATTCTCCAATGGAAGCCTTTCTTCCCAACCCTGTGCACGAATGTCAGAAATGCACCAGCCCACACCAGGTTTGCCAGCCTGCTGGATTGCACTGCACAAGAGGCAAACAACAGTGTCTTCCACCCCCTTGGAAGATCAAAAGTGACAAGAGGAGCAGAGAGGAGATGAGACAGACAGCAGACAGAGAGATGATGGCTGGGAAGAAAGACCGAAGGTTTCCCACCCCCCACAGCCCAGCTTCCACAGCTGGGAGCTTCATACCACCCCAGGGCATAAAGCAGGCCCCAGACCCAGCCTGCCAGAAATTCTGAAAGCACAAAGAAAGGGCCAGATTGGTTGTATGAGTCACCCCAGTACACATGTACCCAAAAAAGGAGCAAAGGGATTTTTATCCAGATCCCCATCAGAAATTCTCTCCCATGTAAAGTTTCCAGGAAAGTCCCTAGTGAGAGGCCAGTCTCCTAGGAGAAGCCTGATGGGTCAGGTGACCTCCCAGCCCAGCCATTCAGCCCCACCCAGACTCAGTTTACCCTCAGAGCAAGTCAAGGTCTGCAGCCACCCAGGTGGGCATGACTTGTGTGGTACAATCCCCTAAACAGCCCAACATTTAATAAATGTTTCCGGATGGGGACACTCTGCTGCCACACCCCCTCATAAACAATATATGCAACAGCCTCTGACATATGAGCCCCTCCTTTGTGGCAGACACAGGCCAGGGATCCAATGGAGTGCCCCAGGCACAGTCACTACCCTGGTGAAATTTATACACATGAAAACACACATGCACATGAGCATACAGTCACACAGAAGCACACACATGTGCATGCATATATCACAGCAGATGCATACACACAAACACGCATGAACACACATGTTACAGATACACATAGACACGTAAGCTTTGCTAATTTCTCCAACCCAGTTCTTCCTCAAGCAGGGGAATATGAGAACAGGGCCTCTCAGAACACACAAAGGGACACAGGTTTCTAAAATCTCTTGGCTAGTGTCACCTGCCTCCTCCATGCCGATGCCCCACGAAACCTTTCACAAGCCATAAGGCGAACCTCAGCCCTTTCCAGAGGTTCAAGACAAGCCCAAGGGGACAACAGAAACTAAGAACTGGTCCCACTGCAATTTTCTGACCCCCAAACTCGCATGGAGTAAATGCTCTGAAGGCTTCCCATTGCACTCAGGATAAAACCCAAATGACAGCTCAACTGTCCCACCTGTCAGGCCCCATCTCTCAGCCTTCACCTGCTACATGGCTTTTTTTGATATTCCCTCCATACCCCACAACAGCTCCCACCCCAGGGCCCTTGAACCTGCTGCCTTTGCCTGTAACACTCTTCCTCTAGGTGTCTGCCTGGCCCTCACTCTCACTCCTGTATCTCAGGCCACCCCTAGGAAGGCCTTCCCTGATCTCTCTTATCAGAAACCACGTGATCCCTGACCATCATCTCCACTTCCTTCCCCTCTTTTCTTCCCCTCAGCATTCACCCCCACCTGACATACATGTGGGTCCTGGGTTATTGTTTTGCACCCCAATCCCCGCCATGACTACCTCAGTCTTGAGTGGGTGAGAATTCTGCTCTATCCACTGCTCTAGCCCCATGCCAGGGCCTGGCATTTGGTATTTGTTGGAAGGAAGAAGGGAGGGAAAGAAAGAAAAGGAAGGAAGAAAAAAAGAAGGAAGGAAAGAAGGAGAAAAGAGGAAGAGAGAGAGAATTACAGTAGACAAATGATTATGTTCCCTGTCATTCTATCAGCAGGAAGCACAAACATCTCCATGGTGCCCACTAATAAACTTCTGTACTTACAGAATTTGCCTGAAACTGACAGAAAAGACCAGGGGTCTCCATCTTTAATCCCCAGGGACCGGGTATCGACCACACATGAGGGAAGCAAGAGGATGTAACACAATACAGAGTGGGAAGCCCTGGCCAGCTTGGGCTCTATTCCTCAGCTATGGGCAACAGCTGCCCCATGGGATTATGGCCCTAATCTGTCATAACACCTCATTTTTCTAAAGGACTTAGACACCTAGAGTCTGTGTGAAATTCCCTCACATTTTCCAAAGTCACCATGCCAAGTAAGAAACCCAACAGGCCTGTAAGATGTAGCCGTTTGCAATGATAAAGCAGCTTCTCCCCTCAGCCCCCAAATCCAGTCACACCGAGGGCTCAGCAGTTCCATCTGCAGAGCCGGGAGGATGCTATTACCTATGTGTGGGCATGTGAGGACGACTGAACGAGATCCTAGATGGACCCAGTGAATGTTAGCTGTTACTGTGTAACAAGTCTCTCTCACAGACACACAGGTACGCACACATCTGTGACACACTTACAGGGTCGTTGATGGTTTCGGAGAACAGAGGAGAGTGGTCTGAGAAACAGGACAACACGAGCTGAATGAGCACAAGGGAAAAGTAGACGTAGAAAGTGACGTCGCGGAACACGTCGATCTGGGCGCCCTACATGGAGGGAAGGAAGGAGGAGAAGAGATCACTTTCTGGTAAGGCCCACAACCTCAGCTGCAGAGGTTTCGCAGGCTCTCCGCCACTCCCAGCAGAGAGGGGGCTCCATAACGGGCAGCCACCCTGCTCACCACGACCCAGTGCGAGGTGGCCCTGGAGCAAAACAGAGTGCATCCTGGGCCTGACTCGCTCCTACTGGCTGTGGGGGCCGGTCAACTTACTTTACCTCTCTGCACCTCAGTTTCCTCACCTTTAAACAGACTGGTAGTTCTTACCTGGGGGTGATTTTGCCTCCAAGGAAACATCTGTCTGGGGAATTTGTTTGTCATAATTTGGGAGTGTTACTGGCACCCACTGGCATAAAACAGTCCCCAGCCCACCCTGATCGAGAAATCTCTGGCCCAAAATTTCACTGAGTGTTGAGGTCAAGAAATCCTGTCCTGTCCGAGCCCTCGTGAGCAATCAGTAAGAACATCTGAGAAACATGCCTAGTGCCCTCCAAGGCACAATAAACCACAAACTCCATCAGGGCAGTGCCATCCATCAATAAAGACCGTCTATACTGTGCACCTTGAGTGCTAAATAAATGTTTCTTTTGCCTCATGCCAGTCTCCAATTAAGATGGCAAGGGCGGCACATTGGATTTTATAAGTGCACACTCCTCAAAACTCCTAAGGGTGATACACAGCAGACAATGTAAACAACTTCTCCAGTCAGAGCAGACACTAATGCCACAAAGGTAACGTGGGGACAAGTTGAGGGTCCCCTGGGAGAAGAGTCACTCCGCAAACATGACTCCATCCCAGACGGGAGCCAAATTGCCCCGCTGTTTACTGTTTACTGCTGCCAGGACTCACAGGCAGCCAGCATGTGCCCAAGGCTTCTGCCCTTCAGGTGCCACATAGGTCCCTCAGAGCTACACAGATAAATGGGCCCTGGGGAAGGAAGGTTCTAGAACAAAGGCTGGTGCTGACCTGGTGCACAGCTTCTACCCACACCAGATGGAGCAAGCCTCTCCTCCAAGAGCCACTGCAGGAAGACGCAGCACAAGGCCACCACTCACCTCCTTTAAGGCAGTCATGATTTTGGATCTCAGGATGGGAAGAGCACACAGTAGGGCTATGAGCCAGAAAGTGAGCATGATCCCTGAGGAGTGAACTCCCTTCCTTCTCTCAAGCTGAATTAAAAAGGTGGCAAGCAGCTGGAAGACAGAATCACATGACAAAAGTTATTAAGAGAAGGCCAGACCCAAAGCGTCCTTGGGCCCTGGTGGACATTAGGCCTAGGACAGGGCTGCCCTCAGCTCAGGGTGCAAGAACTGCCTTAGGGGGACCTGCTCCAGGCCCAGCTCCACCCCTGCCTCGCTGGGTGCCCCATCTGCAAAATGAAGGTGCTGACAGCATTAGTCTGGGAAGTTGTGGGAATCTAACGAGACCATGTGTACATCTGGGATAGGACGGAAAAGCAGGGGTGTAGGGAAGCTTGGTTTACATCAGAGATCAACACACTTTTTTAAATCAGTTTTTCAATGTCTTTATTCACATATCAGTATAGTACATTGGTCAGTTTGAATGTTACTAGTATGATGAAACAGATCATGAAAAGTATCATATTCATAAGAACATTATTTTATATAAGTAAATCATTGACTGTGTAACTCTTGCAACAATAACTCAATGGATCCAACTCTACCCTTTGAATGGACCGATTTTATAATTCTCCCTGAAAAGTATTAACTTGGGTATCGTTTCTTGGGGCTTCTTTTCATGATCCAAGGCTTAAGAAAAAAAATTTCCAGACACCAGCAATTGGAGCCAGATCTCACCAGGATGGAGGCGAGGCAGGAGTGGAAAAAGGACAGTAGACACAATGCCCAGCAGTCTCCACCACTGTGCCTGCCGTGAGCTTGACTTCAGAGCACCAGGCACTCAAGGTCAAGCGTGGAGCCACATGCATCTATATCCTGCCATATCTGATATTCCCCCAATTTCTATGCTCAGCAGGATATGGGGTAGAGGAGGCACACTGTGGAGGAGGAAAGAATCAGTCCCAACAATTAAACTATATGAATATTTTTAAGTTTTCAATACCCAGGATTAACTTCTAAAATACAAGTGTGTAGACAGAAGCTACAGTATAAGCCATTAACTAAAATGTGTGTGCAATTTAGTCAAAGAACTGAGGTACTTACAAAATCACATATATCTTGTTTATCTCTAATTTTAAAATAACTCATCCTCTTGTTAGGTATGCAAGTGAGCAGTGGAGAAAGTCATGCATTTGCAATACTGGCCGGCACTGAGCATTTCGATGCTTCCAAAAGACGTGGGTTAGAGAACTTTATCAGTCACCAGAGGGGTTCTTCCGTCTCAGCCATGGTGCCTCAATTTAAGTCACTTCTGAACTTCATTTCCTGCTTGTTATGCAAATTTTAGTTGTGGTTGAGGTTCCATCTGTACAGTCTCCAAAAGTTTCTCCAGTTACTCTTTGGACTCTTTCTTTTTTTGTTTTTGTTTTCCTGAAGGGTCCTTGAATCCATATTTATAGCTAGCTCATACTTCTTGAGTTGTGAGTTTCAAAGTCAAAGTGCTAATTATGCTGCTTAAAAACAATAGCCTTGGCTCAACGCCTGTGGCTCAAGCGGCTAAGGCGCTAGTCACATACACCTGAGCTGGCAGGTTCGAATCCAGCCTAGGCCTGCCAAACAACAATAACGGCTGCAAACGATAGCCGGACATTGTGGCAGGTGCCTGTAGTCCCAGCTACTTGGGAGGCAGAGGCAAGAGAATCGCTTGAGCCCAGGAGTTGGAGTTTGCTGTGAGCTGTGATGCTATGGCACTCTATCCAGGGCAACAGCTTGTGGCTCTGTCTCAAAAAAAGGAAAAACAAAAAAAACCAAAACAATAGCCTTGAGAGAATCCAGATATCAGCTTCTCAGGTCCATTTTCGCAATCTGATAGTGTTTGCCAGTAATTGTCAGGGTCGGACCCAGAGGGGGCACAGCACCTCATCTTGGAGAAAGAAGGGAAAACATGCGGAGTCCGGGAACAGTACACCACATAGGTGGTTTAGTACTGGCTTCCCTTTGTACACTGTGCTTCCCACATCATGTGAATCCAGCCGGCACTCTCCTCAGTGTCTGGGAAGCTGACTGTCACACTTTGTAATACTCTCTGAAGAATTTTCTTAAATGAACTTTTGTGTTTCATATCAAAGGGTTAACATCTTGACCTGGTCCTTTTCTCAACTGAGAAACACCCCAAATATTCTGGCATTAGTGAACTTGAGTCTCAATGCACCACTCAGACTTGCATGTTTTCCTCACACAGCACAACCAAGTGCTAAACGACAGATTCCTTTCTCTACCACAAATTCATGGTCTGCAGTTGATCTTTTGACATAAAAAAAAAAAAAAACAACTCAGGCTTTTAGGATTTCTGTCATTTCAGTCATGGGGATTTTCAAGAGGATCTTCCTAATAAACTCGGCAACAGTCCCATCCACATTTCCAGCCACCTCATTTATCAGATAACACATTTCTTTTTTTTTTTAGATGACACATTTTTTCTCAAAGGACCAGATAATAAACAGTTTACACTCTATGGATCACAGAGTCTAGGTTATAGTTACTTGGCTCTGCCATTACATGGCTGTGTGCCAATAAAACTTTATTGACTAAAACGGGCAGAGGGCCAGAGTGAAAAAACAAAACCCACTTGCCCTGACAACTTCAGTTTCCACAGGGTTGGCCCCTGCCCTCCCTTCTGCCCCATCTCCCTGGCTTGCCCCTTCAATCATCTCTGCTCCAATCCAGAGGCCAGCTCTCAAGTTCTCCCTGTGACCCTAGAACTTCTGCACATGCTGTCCCCAACTGGATGATCCTCTACCCTTTCAACTTTTTAACAGCCTGCTCATCCTTCAGGCCTCAGCTCCATCATCCTTCTTTCAGAGAAGCCTCCCTACCCCCTAGAACAATCCAAGCTCCCCTAACTCCACCCTCTCTAGCACTCTATACATGTGGGAACACTTTGTGCCCTTCTAAGGAATCATTTGTTTAATGTCTGTTAACAGCTTGAATAAACGCTTTTATCTCCAACTTCTGGCATAGAGTAGGGATAAAACTTATTTGCTGACTACCTCCTGTCTTGTACTTCTAGTGCCGGTACATTCTGGTTCCCTCAGGTATTGGGAGAATGGAGCCCGCAGGTGGAGAGGGAGGATGAGGATCTCCGAGACAGGTTACCTCTTGACACCCAGCTCAGAGCCCCAAGGGGCCAAAAGTCTATTAAGTCTCAGCCCATCACTCCAACATCCCCAGTGTATCCAATCAAAAGACCAGGAATGGGAGCATTGAGTGATTATGAGCCCCTCTGGCCAAAACATACAGTCTCTCTTTCCAGAGGCAAAGCCTTTATTGACTCAACCCCTCAACAAATTGATGGAGTGCTTTCTGCATGCCAGGCCTGGTGGCAGGCTCTGAGGACACAAAGAGGAGCAAATCCAGTAGGAGAGCCAGGTACTAAGCAAAGAGTCATCACAAACAAATACAGCACAGCAGATGCCAGGGGCCCAAGCCACACCTTGGAGCCTGGGCTGAAATCTGGCTCTACCATTTACTGGCTGGGTGGCCTCGGGCCATTTCCTGCATTTCTGGGTATTTCAATTTGCTTATTTATTTGTAACATGAGGATATCCAGCAAACACACATAAATGTGTTAACAAAAAAAGGGATTAGGACAGTGTCTAGCAGAGAGCCAACACCACATGCATGCCATTGAAAATCATAGTCCTCAAGAGTTTGAGACCAGCCTGGGAAACGCAGTGAGGCCTTGTCTCTGCCAAAAATTTAAAAATTAGCCAGATAAAGTGCCACACACTTGTAGTCCCATCTACTCAGCAGACTGAGTCTCGGGGATTGCGTGAGTCTAGGAGTTTGAGGTTGGAGTGAGCTATGATGATGCCACTACACTCCAGCCTAAGCAAAATGGCAAGACACTCTCAAAAAGAAAAGTCACAGTGGTTCACTATCTGGCTCCACCTGCCTTTCCTGACCCCTGTCACATTCACCACCTACCCCCAAACCACACTGTGTATTCTTGCTTCACAAAACCCTTCCCACATTCTCCTTCTGACCCTGCAAGCCCTCCCCGTACAAGATGTTCCCTCTGCTGAGAACGTCCTGCCTCCCCCTTGCTCCCTCCTTGTTCCACAACACTCAGGGGCTCTCTGAGAACTCTGTGATCCCAGCTCGGAAGGTACACAACGCAGGGGCTAAAAGCATGACACCTTGGTTGACCACATAGTAACTGTGTGACCTTGAGCAGGGCACTTAACCTCTGTGGGCCTTGTTTCCTCATCTATAAAACGAAGACAAAATAGTACCTATCTCACAGGGTTGTCCTGAAAATCAGATGACTTTCAAGGCACGTAAAACACCAACAACACTGCCAGGAACATAGGAAGTACACACTGTATGTCAGCTGTAATTAATGAAGTACTTTCCCTCTCTGTATCGCCCACTGAGTTGCAGATGCCCATTTCTTTTTGCTGTTGTTGTCGTTGTTGAGCAGAGTGCAATGGTGTCACAGCTCACTGCAACCTCAGACCCGGACTGTGGGCATCCCACTGCCTCAGCCTCAGAAGCCGCTGGGATTACAGGCGCTCGCTGCAGCACCCAGCTGGGTTTTTTTTTTTCTTTTATGAATCAGGGTCTCACTCTCACTCAGGCAAGTCTTAAACTCCTGAGCTCAAGCAATTCTCCTTCTTCAGCCTCCCACAGGGGTGGGATTACAAGCCTGAGCCACCATGCCCAGCTCAGATGCCCATTTCTTATTCAGCTTGGTATCCTACTTCCTACACCATAGCCTGAAACCTCAAGAAGCCATTAGGTCCCAGGCATTTTGTATAAATGACTGAGGAAGCCAGTATAAGAATGAAAGGTGGCAGGCGGCACCTGTAGTTCAATGGGTAGGGCGCCAGGCACATATACCGAGGCTGGCAGATTCAAACACAGCTCGGGCCAGCTAAACAACAACAACTGAAACAAAAACAAAACAACAAACAAACAAACCAAGAAAATAGCCGGGCATTGTCGCGGGTGCCTACAGTCCCAGCTACTGTGGAGGCTAAGGCAAGAGAATCAGTTAAGCCCAGAGTTTGAGGTTGCTGTGAGCTGTGACGTCATGGCACTCTACCGAGGGCAACATAGTGACACTCTGTCTCAAAAAAAAAGAATGAAAGATGGCATCTTCCATTAACCTCAGTGGCAGGAAGGGCAAGAGAGCACAGTGGGGACTGTGGCAAACTGGACAACACATGCCCTATCTAAAGGTCACTGCTGTATCCCAGCTCCAGTTAATGTCTGCCCTAAAAAATTGTGAGTCCACTGTTGCCAGATCTTTGAGTTTTTCAACAGAAGCCAGCTTTCTTACTTTTTACTATGAGGTTTTCATATGTCTAAATGCTGGCTACTGCTTTTGGTCTCCACTGTGACTGGCAAGTGGTCAAGGATTCACAGCCAGCTTCTACTTACCATAGTGATGCCCAAAAGGGTTGGACTGACCAGAAACACTGGCGCCAGGAATATGCCCCGACTTCTTTCCCAGAAAGAGTAGAAGAGGTCTGCCCAGCAGACAATCCACAGCAAAAATCCCAAGGCCTAGAAGAGAAACACATTCACATCTCCTAAGAGACAGTACTAGAACTTCCCCCAGCCCCTTCACAAAAAGCTCAGGCTTGGAGGAACCAGCCGACCCCCAAACCACTGGCCATGGTCCTCAGATACAAAAATATCCTCCAGAACGTGGACAAACCCAGTGCTGGTCTGTAACACCCCTCCTTCTGGCAGGACTCTATGCCTGGTAGCTATTGTCCCAGCACCTGAGAGCTCAGCCTGCAGCTGATCAGTACCCACAATCCCTGTACACTGCCCGGGAGCCCCTCCCACAATACCCATCCATTCAACAACATTCAGCCAGCGGACATATATATATATTGAAGGCCTACTACAGGTCACATCCTTTTCACAAGGAGCCATGGAGACAACACGAAACAAAACAGAAAAAAGTCCCCATCCTCATGGAGCTGACATCCTAGTAGAGGGAAACTGCTAAGAAACAAACTGAAAAATACATCCCATCTCCTCAGAGAGGAATTAAGTGTTATGCAGAGAAATAAAACAGGTAAGAGAGTGGATGGAAAGGCCCCTCTGATCAGGTAGGTGATGTCTAAGTGAGGAATCAAAAAAAAACGGCTTCATTAAGAACTGAGAATGAACGCTAAGTCCAGAAGAAAGTGGGCCCAAGATCAGGACATTTCTACGCTCTTCACATCCCTCCTTTCAGATTGCTTGTCAGCTGTAAAGGGGGCACTTGGACCAAATGATTGAAATCAGCCCGATCAGTGACCAGTGAGGGGCAGACGCAACTCTTCACAGAACACCCTGACAAGGGCACACATACTTTTTAGGGTTTTCCAACCAGACCTGCATGACCCTCATCACCTCAGCAGGAGACACCACCCAAGCCCAGACTGAAGGACATACTGTATATAAAATAACAGGTTCACATATGTCAATGCTATAAAGACAAAGGCGAAGACGTCGTCTTCCAGAGGGAAGAAAAGCAGGCAGAAAACACGCAATCCATGTGGTGTACTGGAGGGGAAGGTGCTAGTATCCCCACAGTATTGGGATGATGAACAAACTAGGACACAGACCGTGGATTTTTAAAAACACATCAGAGACATGTGAAATTTCCTGGATTTCAGAGCTGTACTGTGGCAACCTAACAGAATAGCCCTGTTTTGAGGAAAGATACACTGAAAAGATAAGGGATGGGTATGGGGGGAGGGTACCGCCCAGACTCAAATGATTCAGAAAAAATAAACAGTAACACATGTTCAAGATCAGACAACTAAGTTCACAAACTCATTCTATTTTTTTTTTTTTTGAGACAGAGTCTCACTTTGTCACCCTCGATAGCGTGCTGTGGCGTCACAGCTCACAGCAACCTCCAACTCTTGGGCTCAAGCAATTCTCTTGCCTCAGCCTCCTGAGTAGCTGGGACTACTATAAGCACCTGCCACAATGCCTAGCTATTTTTTTTCTTTTTTTTTGAGACAGAGCCTTAAGCTGTCACCCTGGATAGTGTGCCATGGCATCACAGCTCACAGCAACCTCCAATTCCTGGGCTTAAGCAATTCTCTTGCTTCAGCCTCCCAAGTAGCTGGGACTATAGGCACCTGCCACAACACTCAGCCATTTTTAGGTTGTAGTTGTCATTGCTGTTTGGCAGGCCCAGGCTGGATTCGAACCTGCCAGCTCTGGTGTATGCGGCCGGCACCTTAGCTGGTTGAGGTACAGGTGCTCAGCCTTTTTTTTTTTTTTTTTTTGTGAAGAGACGAGGTCTTGCTCTGGCTCAGGCTGGTCTCCAACCTGTGAGCTCAGGCAATCCAACTGCCTCAGACTCCTAAGTGCCAGGATTAGACATGAGCCGCAGCACTCACCCTAGAAGGCAGCTCTCAGTTGCATTCTTGCAATTCTTCTGTAGTTTACCATTATTTCAAAATAAACTTTTCTAAGATTAAAAAAAAAATCAAAATGATGTAGCCTCAATAAAAGAAGATCTCTTGATAATCTCCTGACACTTCCTTGAGAAAGAGCCTATCATTTTCATTGCATAAATGGGGAAATTGAGTCTTGGGGAGGTTAAAAAAATTTTGTTCAAGGTTAAATACTAAGTAGTAAAGCTGAGACTTGAACCCATCTTTGACTCCAGAGCCCTCGCTTTCATCTCCTACATTTTTCTTTGCCTTCTAGAAAGAGGAACTCAGGGCCAAATAAGCAGAAGAAAAATGTCAGTTTTCACCAACCACTGCTCCCCACCACCACCACGATGAAATCTCAAGTGACTCACAGTTTTGGCTTTGTTGAGATGTGTCATCTGGATATAGCCCCGATCATGTTGGGAGAGATATAAGAAGTAGATGGGGAAGCAGACCCAGAGGTAAAAACAAGGCACCCACACGAGGATGGTGTTCTGAAAGCACTTGGTGAAGTCGGGGTTGCTGGTGTACCATGTGACGTTCAAGTCCTACAAACACAAACACAGGTGGCAAGTCAACAAGACAGGCCAAAAAGGACAGATGCTGGAGAAGAGTTCAAAACCAGCTTCCAGGGAGTTTCAAAAACCTGATGAGACCCCTACACCCACGGATCTATCGGGATGAACATGAAAACTCACAGGATCGGCTGCCACAAAGACTAAGAAGTGAGCAATGAGGAATAAAGGTATGTTACAGCTCACCTAACACACAGACAAATTCCTGGAAGCTGTGGCAAGTCCCACTGTCGTACAAAGATAGAGACACCTATTTATAGGAACCCTGAAGGGTATTCTCTTAGAAATGGAAGAATCCTTTACTTGTGTAGATAGCTCCTGGGAACTGACGACCTTCTAACTGTTCTTCACAACCGTCCCCTCGAGAGATAACACCCGAACTGCAGTTCTGTGCACCAAGTTTTATTCGAGGTACTTTAAATGTATTATCTCCCTTAATTCTATAAGATAACTGCTTCATCATCTCCTTTTTGGAATGTGAAAACTGAGGCACAGAGAAGATAACTTATATGCCCAGTATCACACAGCTGGTAGGATCTGGAGCTGAATTTTACCACTAAACTAGCCAGCCTCAGAAACAAACTAGTTTCAGTTATTTTTATTTTTTTTAAGTCTGTTATTTTGTCAAAGAGACATGCCAAATAGGTAAACAGATGCAAAGATACGTAAATAGGTGAGGTGTACCTGCCCAAGAATAAACCTCAACCAGCTATTAAGAGTTTTATAATGGAGAATTTAAATTTAACTCAAGTTCTGAACTGGCAACAGACTAGTTACACAACTTTGGGATAAGTCATTACCCTTTATTAGGTTCTCAATTTCCTATCTCTACCTAATGATTAGGGTGGATAAAATAAGGAGTAGGAAACAGGTGCCCCCCTGGGCCCATTTGGTCCACAGGCTTATTATTATTGCCGTTGTTTTAGTGATGCCTTTTTTTTTTTAATACATGTATTTTATTATTCTTCATTACATTATTCCCCCACCCCCACCCCTCAGCGGTAAGACAGAATTGATTTACAGAAAAGAATACAGAAAACACTAAAGCTCCTGGTAGAGGGAGAGAATTCAAGTGGGGAGAGAGAAGCTCTCTCCGTTCCTCTCCCGGTCTTTCCCCGTTTCCTCCTTTAGGCCTTTAGCCTCAGGGTATATATA
>CAUYRH010074706.1:0-19017 GCA_963574655.1 Perodicticus potto
CCCAACTTCTTACCGCTATTTGATCTTTGACAAGCCAATTAAAAACATTCAGTGGGGAAAAGACTCCCTATTTAACAAATGGTGCTGGGAAACCTGGCTGGCGACCTGTAGAAGATTGAAATTGAACCCACACCTTTCACCAATAATGAAGATAGACTCACAATGGATTAATGATTTAAACTTAAGACATGAAACTATAAAAATACTAGAAGAAAGTGCGGGGAACACTCTTGAATGCATCGGCCTGGGTGAATACTTCATGAGGAGGACCCCCAAAGCAATGGAAGCAACATGAAATTATTTTTTAAGTGGTAGTTCAGATATACGCAAAGGGCATAAGTAAGGAAGGAGTTGATTTGTGTCAGTTATTTACATATTGTTTCCAGCAGCCCATCTAAACTTTTAATTCCCCTCTGTTAAACTAACGCTAAAAATCTGCAAGCCACATTTCCAGGATTCTTTGTTAGCTGGATCTATATTAAGTTCTGCCAAGGAGAATAGCTAAGGGAAAATTTTAAAAGGTAGAAAAAAGGAGAATTTCTCCCTGTTCATTTTAAACACCATTATTAAGTTATAATTAACACAAAATAAATTGCACATATTTAAAACATGCAATTGTCTGTGTTTTGGCAGGTGTATATACCCATGAAAAATGTGACTGTGATTAACATAATGAATAGATTCCACACTTCCACAATTTTTCTCATATCCTTCTGTAATCCCATCTTCCCACTTTTCCCACCCATACAACCACCAATATGCTTCACTATTCAATATACTAGTCACTATAGTTTAGTTTGCATTTTTAGAAATTTTTAGAAATTTTATATAATGTTAGATTATGTATGTTTGGCTTTTTCACTCATCATAACATTTTGTGATTCATTCATGCTGTTGCATATGTTAATAATTCATTCTTTTCTACTGTTGAGGAGTATCACACTGTTCAGATCTATCACAACCTGTCCATTCACATAATAACGTAGATGTCCACTTTTCAGATATTGCCAGTAAGGCAACAATGAACATCCATGTGCAAGTTTTACTATGGACATATGCTTTCTCTTCTCCTCAATACATCTCTAGGTGTTGGATGGCCAGTTAATATAGGGGGCATATTGTTTGCTTTAATCAAATGTCTAGTGTTTTCTTCCAAAGTGATTTTTACTAGTTCACATTCCTGCTATTAGTGCAGGAGAATTCTAGTTCTTCTATGTTCTTCCTACAACTAGTTAAGTCTTTTTAATATCAGTAATTCTGATTCGTGTGTGGTGGTATTTTATTGTGGTTTTAATTTGTGTTTTCTTGGACACTGATAATGTTGAACAGTTTTTTGTTACTCATGTATCTTATTTGGTGAAGTGACTGTTCAGATAACTATTTTGCCCGTGTTTTGATTATTTTATTTCTTATTTTTGAGTTTTGCAAATTCTTTATATAAGATGGATACAAGCCCTTTATCAAGTCAGTGTTTTACAAATACTTTTCTTCAGTTTGTGCTGTGTCTTTTCTTTCTCCTAACAATCTATTCAGAAAAAGGCCGTTAAAGAGTTTTTCAAATTTGATGAAGTCAGCTGATCAGTTATTTTGTATTATGTATCCTACTTATAGAGGCGTAACAAAAAGCCTTTGTTTAACACCAGTGCTGAATATTATCTTCTATTGTTTCTTCTACAAAGGTAATAGCTTTAGATTTAACATTTTTTTTAATGATACATCTTGGTTTAATTCTTGGTTTAATACCTTTGTGAGGTATGTATCAAAAGTCAATTTTAAATATTTTGGGGGATTTGAATATTCAATTGTTACTTTACTATTTTCTGTGAAGTCTATCCTTTCCCCACTGAATTTGCCTTTATCAAAAACCAGTTGCCTCTACATGCATGTGTTTAGATATGGACCGGGTGATCTCTTCCATTGATTTATTCACCCATCTTTACACACAGTATCATTTTATTTTGATTATTGGCACTTTATAGTAAATTTTGAAATCTTGTAATTTGCTCCTCCAACTTTGTTCTTCTTCTTTAATCTTGTTTTGGCCATTCTAACTCTTTGCATTTGTATATAAAATTAGAATAAGTTTGTTATAATTTCCTTAAAAATATTAGCTGGGGTTTAATTGGCATGGCATCATTTCCATATATCAATTTTTAAATAATTTTCTTCATATAACATTGCAAATTTCAACACTTAAATATGTCTCTTTACTTATGAAAGTCTTCTGTAATTTTTCTTAGTTACATTTAACATCTTAGAATGCACTGATTTTATTCATCTTTCGTCAGATCAAACATGACTAGCTGTTTTACTTATTTTACATATCTTTTTTAAGTTTTAATTTGCAATTATTTGTTGTTAGTAAATACTACTACAATTTTTTTTATATTTATCCAGCATCCTTCAATTTTGCTAAAAACACTTAACTATTTCTGTAGATATTTATGTAGGTAATCAAGGCACATGTCAATAAATACACTTTCACGTCTTCCTTTACAATTAGGATGGCTTTTATTTCTTTGTCTTTCTTTATTTCCTGGATAGAACCCATACATATTCTAGAATCCCTGATTTTAAAGGAAAGGCTTTCAACTTTTCATGATTACATATCATACTCAATATAAGCTTTCATAGGTTTTCATTTACCAGGTTAAGAAAATTTCTT
The DNA here is from genome assembly GCA_963574655.1 of Perodicticus potto. Lineage (NCBI taxonomy): Eukaryota > Metazoa > Chordata > Mammalia > Primates > Lorisidae > Perodicticus > Perodicticus potto. The sequence continues at coordinate 2,666 of CAUYRH010074706.1, forward strand.
TTATTTTCCTACTTTGCAGAGATTTTCTATAATAATTATAATGTTTCTCTCTGGAGTAAATGGTTTCCTAAGCACAGTGTTAATTATTGGTAAAGAAAATCACTGTGTGTGCAGGTGTGATATGGCCCTCTTTGTGTCTGCCTGTACGAATTAGATCATGGTGAATTGGCTCAAAATTGCTGATACTCCGGTTACACTATTTCTATGAATAATAAATAAACTATCTTTCATCTCAGGAGTCTTGTGTTCATGAAACTGTGGCAGGACTAACTAGTTAACTTTCCAGTTAAGCATAATAAAATAGAAACTATTTAGAATTCTCGACAGTATCAAATTCTGTTTTCTCGAAGTCTAAAAGTGAGGTCTCAAAAGCAAAGATCTAATTCTGAGGTAGAGGAACTTAGAGGAACACATGATCATCAAGATCAGGAAGTCTGAGAGTACACCGTATTAGAAATTGTCTTTCAGGTGGCGTTCAATTTAAACCTGTACTTAACTCATGGGAAGGTCTGAGAGTCCCAAAGGATGTTTTTAAATGTTATGAAATATGGTAAATATGAATGTTTTCACTTAGTTGTTTACCAAACTGTTGGTGATAAATTCTTTGAAAGTATTAACTAAGTTAACTCTTATAATAATTCTGTAAGGTTTTTATGTGTAAGCATTTTCACAGAATTTCACTCAAATTATCTTATAACATGTTACTGAAATTTTAAGATCTGTTTGGTAGCAATGCAGTGAGAGGAAACAAATATCTGTTTTTACTTGCTTGTTTGTGTTTTTTGTTTTATGTCTGGCAGTCTAAACTTCAACATGGCTTCCAGGAAATGATAATCATGTTTTATCAGTAATTAGTATTCTAAAGAAAGGTACTTAACCTCTTCTGTACACATTTCACATGCCAAGTGGTATGTTCCTCAAACATCACAGCTGCACAAACATATGTGGGTTATATACACAATGTATCACTCACAGGCCCACACACACATGCACACATACACACAAACACATGCACCTAGATTTTTTGGCAGTTGCTCTGTGTTGTATTTCTAACAGGCTTATGATTTCCAAGACTTAAAAGACAAGGGAACTGTGCTGAATAGGAACCACTTTGTACTCATTATATCATGAAGTACAAAGATATGGGCACAAACTATTATAACTGTTGGCTAGGACACATTACTGCACTTGTTCAAACACAGACTAATGACAAAACACCTCAAGTTATCATTGTCTCCTCAGACTATCAATGGTAGACATGCATGAATTCCAATGTTCTTAGCTAATCAAGCCTGAGCTTGCATGGATAGGTGAAGTCCATAAACTGCCTGAAGCTTGTTCCTGATCAGTACTGTAGCTCATTGTACCTAACACGACATTTATTTACTTTTCATTAAATTGTCTCATTGAAGAAAGAATGACAAAAGGTGAACTATTAGTCTTAGGAGTGGATAAACCAGCCTAGTTCATTAGTTTCTTTCCCCCACCCCTTGGCTCAGTAAGTACCATATTTGTTATGTGAGGATGGTGTTGAGCTCATAAAAAGTGAACTTTTAAAGACAAATAATACCATCTACTGAGTCTCCTATTATATTCTCCTCCTTACTTTGTACCATATGAGTCTGTTGCAGAGACCCAAGAAGAAATTGTATGTAAAGTGCCCACAGAATTGCTCGAATATGATGAATAATAAGTATTTCTTATACTCCTCCTTTTTTCTAGTAGTAACCATCACTAAAGTGGAAAACAAGCATAAGAAAAAAATTACTTCGTAAATACATTTTTAAAAGACATTCATAATTTGCCAATTTTTTGATCAATGAATGACAGAGTCTCCAAATCTTCTCCAGCAATATATTTTACTGAAGAAATTCAGAAAATGTCAAATATCAATATACACCACTTTAGAGGGCACTTTGGTAACAACAAATGCAGAGAGGGAGTCTTAGCATATGCTACCCTTCATAAGCTCATGAGTTTGTCCCACCTTTCTCCTCCTGGCAGGACTGGTTGTCATTTCCTCTCTTGGAATGATTGATAGGTTGGAGCTAATAGATATAACAGATTATATAGCAGGTTACATAACAGGTCACGTAATAGCTTGGCTATATACCAGTTTCCCTTTCTACATATGGTCTGCCCCAGAATCTTCCATGAAAGCACCACCAATGCTATGTCAACAAGATGGTAATGAGCCCTGAGTTAGTTAAAGGTCGTTGCAAACTCCTAACTGTGTATCTTCCCACCAGGGATTCATTCCCACTTGCAATTGGTTCCTTGACAATTTGGCCTCACTCCCCACCCTTAGCTACTTCCTTGTCACCTATTTACTCTCCTGCAGACCTTAGGCTATTGTCATGAAATCCCCGCTCAGGAATCTCATCACCACAAAGTCTGACTCAGACCCCTGGAGAAGGGACTGCAGGTTGACACCATGATAGGACAGAATTTGTCACAGTTTGTTATCTACTCTTTTGAAGTCTTGCTTATCTTCCCCCCCCAAATCATTTACTGTTTCCTAAATTGCTTGCATCCAGTGATTCCCCTTTTAGGAGGGTATATAAGCTTCTAGATGTCACTGGGTCAGGATTATTCACATTTCTTTTATGTTGTGTCCTCACACTTGTAATACATTTGTATACATTTTCTCCTGTTAATCTATTTACTATCAGTTTATTTTGTGAATCCAATCATCAAACCCTGAGGGTGGAATTTCCCACCAATACTATTACCCCTTATATGTATTTGATGACTATGCTTTCTCATCTTAATTCTGGATTTTGTGACTGAAGAGCAAAATAATGTTTCCAGTAAATTAAGTGATGTTAACATAATCCTACTTTTCTTGGAGGTGGAAATGGGAACATCTAAGAAGCACATATTTCCACCACCTTGCAGCAATGAATGACTATTTTAGACAGCAGGGACTATAGGCATGACAGTGCACTGAGGATATCTGGATACATTGTTTCCTTGATTCAAGCAATTTTTTTCTTTCTTTTCTCTTTCCTTCTTCTCCAGAGAATTCAAACACAGTATTTTGTATATAATATTTATTATAAACAACAACAATAATAATAATGTGAGATTAAGGAGAATAGTTTTGGTTTAAGCATAATGTATAATTAAGCAGAATGATAGAGATTTGAGTCTCTTATGGCATTATTGAGATGTACTACAGAGAATATTCTACTGTTTGACCACTTGTTATGTGAAGCAAGTTAACTCCTTTTACTGAAACCACTATTAATCATATTTTCTGTTATTTACAGCCCAAAAGTATTTCTAAGTGGTAAATGCCTTCAATTCTGCATATATCAATACATTCTTTGTCCAAGGAACATGTGTGAAATATTGACATAGCTAGATTTATTTGTATTTTACAAAACTCAAGAGTCATAGTGAACACTAAGTAAAATAACAAAAAAATTTTTAATACTTGGCAAAAACAACTTCTATTTTTTATGTGGTTTTATATTTAAGCTAAGGATATAGCTTAATATATCCTAGAGTCTCAATAGGAGACTCCATCTTGGTATGGTATCTCATCAGTAAAATAGTAGGGAAAAATTTCATTTTGCTGGATGTCCACTATCCTTGTAGAGCTTGTAATCTGACACCAAGCATTTGGCCCCAAACAATACATTATAAAATAGAAACAAGATGGCTTCTTTCTCTTGATGTGAAAGAAATAGTCCAGACAGTTATCTTTATAAACTTAATCTTGTGACTCCCTTCTTTCCTAAATGTGTCTGCTTTGTATTTTATATGGGTACAATAAGGAGATGGTCAAAACATGATTTCAGCAATCAAACGATTTATTGCCTAAAGAGGAGCCTTGTTTTCCTTTTTCATTCACAATGCTTAAAGAGGGGAAGAATAATATGGGTATGCGATTCATAGATGAGTTACATAACCACATAGTGAGTTTTAAAATTACTAAAGCATACTTGCTTAATTAGAATGGAGGCAGGTCTCTGTGGAAAATAAAGTAGAAAGTTTGAAGTATTCTTTCACATAAGTGATTCTGAGGAGAAACTGCCTTGACCAACACAGCCAACATCCATGAGTTCATCAGTAGCCACTTGATACTCAAAGGTGATGCTGCTGTTGGGGACTAGCTTGAAGGCTAACAGGGCCTTTTCCAGCATGAATTCTCAAAGTGTCTTTCAAATGAGTTTATAAATATTATGAAGTCCAGTAGTTAAGGTCAATAGCCCCAATATGGGTTCTATAAGGGATGGCCTCGCATTCCCATGGAAAAGGGGCATTAACTCCAACTTCCCATCACAGCAAAATGTGTTGGGTAGTAAACAGTGTACATATTTGGAATCATTTCGAAGCTACACCACACTTTTTAATATACACATTCTCATTCTTCACTCAATAAATGTCTTCTTATTATTATGAATTATTCGCTTCACTCCTAACTTTGGTCAATGGTTTCCGTAAAGCCCTATTCAAAACTGATTCTGCTGTCTCTGTATGTCTGTATCATTCTCCTGTAAGAGAGTAACATCTCAGTTTTGTCCCACTATATTAGTTCTCACCCTTACATCACTAATTTCAGGGGCATATTAACTTACATTCAGTCAAATTTTGCCCTTTTAATAGCCTCTAAGTCTTTAATTTATTGTGTTAATCTATGAATAGATAATTTATGATTTTATTACAAATGTCTTCAAATTTTATATATAATATTTCTAGTATTATATTTTATATCTTCTGCTCTAACCTTCTATAATGTCGTTTTCTTTATCCTATCCTTGTCGAAGATGATATAGTATGTTACAGTTTTAGGAACGCTTAGTGAGGTTTCAAAGTGCATCATAAATCTACAAATGGCTAGAAAGCAAAAAATGTTAAAGAATTGAATGTATGGATAAACTTAAGGTGTAGATAATTGATAGTCAGGAAAATAACTCATTTCTTCAATAATCGTCATTAAGTTTCCTAGTAGATTTACATTCTAAAGAAAAGATTATCCCACATTACATTTTGTTACCTCATAGGATGTGAATTAGTTCAAATATACTGCCAAATTTATTTCAGCATTACTGATTGCCTATATATGCTACATTCTTTAAAGTCACCTTTAGAGTTTCAATTTCCTCATTAAATTAATAAGTTGGACAAATTATCAAAATCTGATCATAATTTTTATGGGTGATATTTTAAAATATTTGAAAAATTATACTTTACTGATGCCATTAATTCCATTTGTAAGTGAATCACATATAATTCTGAATGTTAAAATAGATAATTGCTCAATTCGATTACATGACTACTACCAAATCACAGTCTAGAATCCAATTCTTTCTTTACACTCAGTTTTAATGGTTAATTAGTGACATTTTCTAAAATTTCAGCTCATATATTTCTTATTTTACCCTCTATTATGATGTCTGATTGCCTATTTTATCCACTTATATTCATTCACATCAACACACACACACACCATGAACAAGAAAAAGAGATCTCAATGTAATATGAAGTTCAAGAAACAATGTCAAAATATTGAAAAATTAGATTTCTTTATTATATTTATTTTAACCAGTGGTAAAATTGGGAACTGTTAAATAAACAGGGAAAGCCACATGTTAGTTAATAAAAATATGAAACCTACAATGTCTTTTGTTTTTAGTCACTAATTTACTACAATCTTAAATAAACAATGATTATTTATGTATAAAGGAATGGTGAGGGTTATTTTTTTATTGTATTTTTTTTGTGGTGCTTTTGTGCACAGGATTGCCAGATTTGCCACCTGTTGGCCATTGTTTTTCTTGCAAGTTTAGGCATAACATTTTCCTCCTGAAGAGAAAGATGTTTCCATTTAAAACAATGGTGGTTATGTCGAGGGAACAAGGAATTCTTTAAAAATAAAATAAGCATGTTTTCTATTTTAAAAAGAAAGAACACTGAAGGGAGAAAAGGGTATTTTATTTAAGACAGAACATGAATAGAAAGATGTGTCTAATTAGATTTTCTGTTTCGCTGTCAGAGCCTGAGAACTGTGTAGAAAAGTAAACAATGCTTTTTACTCCCTGGGCAGAAATATTCAATCAGGTTTATTTTCATTCCTGAGTTGCATGGTGAGTAGGAAGAAAGAGAGAGGACTCTGATTTTGGTAGGGATTTCAAATTTCTCTCTTTTTTATGTCTCTGTCTGAAAGAACAGCATTTGCATAAAATAGCTTATTAGCTCTGCCCCAAGGTGTCCTGAACTCAGCTCTAATGCCTCTTAGTGTTCCTTATGTCAACAGTCCTCAACTACTGAAGGTAGTAGATTTCCCAAACCACTATAGGAAAATTTCCTGGGTGTCAGCAGTTACTGAGTCAGAAAAGGGAGGTAGTGGATGGGTAGTTTACAATTAAATACACTACGCAGTTCTGAGCTCACCGAAATTAAATGGGCTTATTTTATTACAAGATGTTTAAGTATTTTGTTATGCTTATATTTGCTATGTTTCAAAATTTATTTTAATTCTTTACTCTTATTTAGCTTTTGAGATTATATTTGTTAGAAAACTTGTGAGCACCCTACAGCATCCCACTGCCTGGAAAAGGCAAATGAAGATCCACTATGGATCCTTGACACTAAACTGGAAGTTTTGTGGTGAAAATACTGCATCTTCCTTTCTCATTACCAAGCACTGTAGACATTCAGTAAGAATTTTTAAATACAATACTATCTCCTTTTTAACCAACCCTATTAACCTTGTGACTTCTACCTGAAACAAGTCATTAAATACTCAGTCTAGTAAACGGAGTTTTGAAGATTAAAATACATCATGGAAGAAGACCTCTTGGATGATTGTAAACACTGTTGTAATATAGCATCATGGGATGCTGCAGCTGGTGGAGTTATGGAAGATTATCCAGTGGCAATTATTCATGTGATAGTCAAGAAAATTGAAGTTACTTGAGCAGGGCCACACAACTCATCATTTTCAAAGTACATACAATTAGAACCCAGGTCTCATAATTTTTACCACGATGTCCTTAACACTATGGTTATTATTCCTATTTGGTATGGGTTTTAGAACATTTATTAAGTCACAAATTTGGGGGATAATTAAATCATATTTACTAGCAGGGTATTTGAGGCCAAACGGGAGAAAATAACTTAATAATTGTCAGATACAATAGTGTGCCTATATTAAAACTGTGCATGGTAATTAAGACTAACAGACAAATAAAAATACAAAAGACAAATAACCCCTGAAAGAGTCCCTGAGCACATATTTTTTTTTATAGTTTTGAACTCACAATCCTATATTCTTAGTCCAGATCATTTTTTATGAAGAATTAATTATATAAAAGATTGTATTAACTTAACAGCCAAAGAGATGAAGATTTGGACTGACAGAGTTTATGATTTCCATAGCTTTCTCTCTCCTCTCTTTCCCTTAAGATAATTGGCTTTGACTGGGCAAATCATGTTGTTTTCATTGTAATGTAATTGCAATTCATGATTCCATAAGGCATATGAATAGATTTTTTTATTTCATTTGCTTTGCATTTCATTTTAATGCCACCCAAGAAAATTACCTATACAACTGTGCCTGCTACCTTTTATTAACTTCACCATGTTTCCATTTTCATATTTTTGATCACCGCCAAATTTTGTTTTAGCTATATTATAAAGTTAACTCTGCTTTCACAATTAGATCATTTACCTTTAAATCCTTTTATTGTGCATTCCTTACCAGTAACATTGTATTAAGTGCAGGTGTAAACCCAGTAAAACAAAACCGGAACAATAACCTGCTTATTATTATATAATACTTTGATAGAATTTTATTTCCAAACAAGAATCTTGTTTTATATTTTTATCATAGTCATTATTTTAATCATCTTTAAGAATCAGGCAAAGATATAAAACCCTATGTAAAGTGTTTTTCTTTTTGGTTGAAGAATTATTTGTATCAACTTCTTATTATATGTAAATGCACAGTTTCTATTCATAAGACTAAGCAGAAACACAATGAGGATAATGCTATTTTCATACACTTTATGCCAAATGAAGACTTAGTGATGGGATTGGGGAATTCCTCACTATTGAGGAATTAATGTGACCCTGGGAATTATGTACCACAAAGATAAACAATTTCCTTTGTGTATTTTTCTCGTATAGTTGGAAGTAAATTATTTTCTCTCCACATCCTGCTATCTAGTCACAAGCTTCTATTTGTTCATTTATATGTGTCAATACCTTACATTGAAAATAGATTTTTTTTTAAGTTTTAGTCATAACTTAACATGTCTCATAAGATCCTTGGGGTTTCAATCTCTCTTTTACATGTAGTGGAGGATCCTGGGAGCAAAGGAAAAACTAAAATATGATGAAAACTGGACAGTCTCCCACAAATGTTACAATGGACATTTCTGTCAAACCCAAACCTTAATGGAGTGAAGAGATTTAGCTATAAGCAGCAATGAAGAAAGATTGTATTTCAGACCATTTAAGTCTGTCATTCTTTCAGCTATTGACACTTGTTTTCTATCAGAGGTGAGTCCCAAAGATTTCATCAGGTAGACTCTATTGAGACAGTCATGTGAAAAAGCTTGTTGAGAATTAGGGGAAAATATTAGGCATTATTATAGTGATCAATTCATCTATCAATCACTGCACATTTAATGAGGATCTACTATAGCTGTGACCCTGTATTAGTGCCAGAAAAATAAAGAAGAGTACAATATTTTCTACTAACAGCCTCACCGAGTAAGAAGATAAAACTAAAGGAGATAAGACAAACTTACATAAAATAATTTGAAATGAATTATACACAGAAAGTGTTTTAGACTAAAGAGACTCATTAGATCATGTCTAGCCTGATATGTTACATATTACCAGCTCAGCTTAAAAAATAAAGTCAATGTTCTTTTAATAAATGATTGCCATGAGATTTTCCTTTGGCGATCTTCCCTCTAGAAAATGTTTTAAAATATCATTGTTTTAGTTAACAAATATTTACTGAGCGCCCATCAAATACTAGGAAATCTCCTAAGGGCAATGGATATGGAAGAGACAAAACCATACAACAAAATTAAGGGAACCAACAAACCGAGATACCTGCTTTCCTGCGGCAGTGTCCAACCTTTTCTTTCTTTTTTTTTTTTTCCTGCTGTACATTGGAAGAAGGGTTGTCATGGGCCACACATTAAATGCATAAACACTAACAAAAGCTGGTGAGTAAAAAATAAAGGTCTGTGCTTAGTTTTTGTGATATCCAATACCACAAATAAGGAGAACAGGCCTCAAATAACCTGCATGGGGCCTGTGAGCCACAGATTGGACATTCCTGTATGAGAGAAACGAGAGGAAAATGTTAGGTTAAATATATAGGTCATGGTAATTTTACTGATAATATGAGCTACTGATAAAAATCAGGGAGCTCAGACGGCAAGTCGGTGTGCTAGTTGAAGTTTTAGATGGAGTGCTGCTCACCAAAAAGTTAACCTTAGGAGCCAAGGCCTTGGGGAAGTCAGAGAGAGAAATGAAAAGTATGTACAAATACCCCAATGAACAACTGTGTCTGCAGTGTCTGAAGAAGAGCAGAGAGAGTGAGGAACTTCGGTAGCAAGATGGGAAGAGGCAGAAGATAGAAGAGGAGCGGGGACACCGGATCAGTCTGAGCTGTGCTGACTGTGGCAAAGCCTGTATTTTATTCTGCGTGTGTTGGAGAGGCAGGTGGGTTTTCTTTAGAACAGCAGACTGATTTAACTTGAATTTGGCAAGGATAATGTTTGCCACTCTCTTGATAACAGAGCATAGGGACATGGAATATTCAGGAAAAAGTGATTTCAATAGTCTAGGTGAAACTTGTTTTTAGCTTGATAATAGGAAAGCTGATTTTAGGGGGATTGGAATGGGATAAGTGATAAGCAGTGGGATTTTGAATGTATCTTTAAGGCAAAGTTAACAGCTTGCGGACAAATTAGAAACAGGGTGTAAGGAAGGGAGGGTTGAAAACAAACACTGGAGCAATAGCTAAAGGAGCTTCTGGAGCAAGACTCTTGGTTTTGTTTTATTTTTGTTTCAAATAATGGAATAGATCAGTGTTAACCTTTTTTTATCTCACAGAACACTTGAACCTATAGTTAAATTTCCATGGCATACTTAAGTTATGTTGATCAAAACACAATAATTAAGTGAAGTGAAGGCTATGCTAGCCAGTTTGATGTAAACTTTTCAAATCATATATAAAATCACCACATTGTACTCCATAAATGCATTAATGTACACTGTTATGATTTAATAAAAAAAGAGAAAAAATAAAAACAAGAGATAAAAGAGTATACTTACTGTGCTTTGAACTTATTTTGCAAATTAATTAATGATCCTTAAAAATGTTCATGGCACACCAGTGTGCCACAGCACACCACTTGAAAATCATTCAGTGAGATGCATTGTAGAGAAAATGATAATATATAGTGAATAAAATCATAAGAAAATTGAAGCAATAAAGTAGGAGAAAAGAGATGGGATCCAGTGGATAAGGGAGGAGATGAGCCTGGGAAGCAGAGTAGGGCTTATCACAATGGTGACTGTAAAGACAGAATACATGGGGGCAGGTGTGAGCAGAAAAGAAGCTGCAGTGTGCTGACCATTCACACAAAGTCATGATGGTCATCACATATCTTTCTGCCACTCATCCCTATTTGTAAAATGTGCAGTCCTGAACTCCAGGCTTGTTCATATTCCTTTTATCTGCCACTTAATCATGGGCTACCTTTGGTTAGGGAAAGGGAGAGATAAAGTAGAAAGAGGGACAGAAAGAATGGAGGAAAAGAGAATAGGAGAGAAAAGAAGAGGAAGAAAACAGAATAAGAAGTCAGACACACAGAAAGAAAGAAAAAGGGAGGGAAAAAATAAAACATAAAAATTCAATAATTGGGTCTCTGTATTTTAGGATCCAAGGTGAGAAGAAACAAAGATTTGATTAGAATTGATACATTAAATGTTTTGTAGTGGCAGGAATCATTATTTATTATTTTTGATCTAGCTAGCAGTAAGATTTGCAGAGCTGTCACTCAAGAATATTCTCATAACTAATTAAATACTCAAAGTGGTAGGGTTTTGAAGGGAGAAGAGTTAATTCGTATTTACGTATTAAAGTTTAACGTGGAAAGAAAGCATCCTAGAGCTGTGTAAAAGGCCATAAACAATATTATATAGATTGAGCTTACATTTTTTCAATAGAATTTTAAGTTATTTTTTAGATAGCTGAATTTATAACAGAGAAATTTATGCTTTTACATTTGTTCTCAGATGTCCAATCTGTTCTAAGGAATGTTACTGTTAATACTTCATGATTTCACAGAAATCAAGTAAGCATCTCCAGTTCAAGGCATTGTGTTTCTTTTGTGTACACATCTCAATTGAGCAGTTTTAGTTTTATTGGGACAGTAACTGAGACAAGAGGATTTCTTTCCTTCAGGGTCAAAAATACTTAAAATATATTTACTTTCTGAAACCTGAACCAGTAATATCTTTACACATTATATTTTGTTATATAGCTCTGAGGGTAAATCCAGAAGCTGTATATATGTGGCTAAATAGTTTGGGTAAATACATTACTCCGTGCTAGTTGTTTCAGGTGTGTTTTACCTTAAGAAGAGGAGAGTAAATGTTATTTGTTAAGCAGATAACTTTATCTATTACATTGTACCCAGTGTAGAAGGAAATAGAGAACTGAAGGAACATTCAAGTGAACCCAGACTGGTCAAAGACAATGGAAGCACTGTCTAGAGAGAGATGCCCTGTACATCCCCCACACAGGAGTGCTTATCACTGTGGCCAGATGAGACTCATCAAAGACTATCCAAAATGTTCTGATTCCATGTGCTCCATGCAACCTTCCAGGTATGATCTGGCATAATGTGTATCATACTTATGTAGACAAAAGATAGTGATTACCTATCTCAGCATTCTGGCTTACATCAGAGATTCATTACCATTAGAAATCAGAAAATTTACTTCACAATTTTTAATCATCTTTTATTTGCTTAGATATTGAGCATCTACCTATGTTGTGGGGGTGTCTATTCTTCATACTTACACAAAACCACTTACTGAGTACAAAATGTCAAAGAAGCATTTTGTATAATACTGCAGTGTAATTCCCTTTTATCTACAGTCTCTTTCTGTGGTTTTAGTCACCTGTTGTTAACAATGGCCCAAAGTTATCAAGTGGAAAATTTCAGAAATACACAAGTCATAAATTTTAAGTTACACATTGTTTTGAATAGTATGATAAAACCTCAAGCTTCACCCCATTCAGGTAGTGAATCATCTCTTTGTTCAGCATATCCACACTATATCTGCTGCCCACACATTAGTGACTTAGTAGCCACCCCATATAGCCTAATGATTATTTTGAGAAAAAGAAGCCATAGGAGAAGCTTTGAAAACAGTGTAGAATTTGACTTTTTGCAAGAGAAGTTTATGTTTATGAAGAAAATCTCATTTATAAATCACATCTGGGTGTGTGAGTGAATGCCTCTGTGTGTGTGTATGTGTGTGTGTGTCCTTTTTCGCCAAGGAAGAAAAGTATTACTCTAAACCACTACATATTATCATACTATTATCCCGAAGATGGAACCAACTTAAATCTGAGTAACCAACTTTATTTATGTTTATCATATTTTTTCCTAGATATCTCTCTATGACCAGCCTTCCCCACACCCTTCCTTCTTGTTTCAGCAAATGATGAACTCTGAGCCTAAATTCAAAACCACTTTTTGAGAACTGCTTATTTTCTCTAAGTATCTCCCATGCATACATGAGGTATATAGGTTATTATACTTCAGGATTTTTTTATTTTATTAATTTATCTCCTGTTACAGACATCAGTCCCAAACAAGTACCAAGGAAGTTTGACAGAAAATTATATTTTCCTTCCCTATATTGCCTTGTCTAAAAAACCTATAAAAACACAATAATGTTAACATACGCTCATGGTTTGAGTGTGTGTGTGATTACAGAAAGCTAACCATACTAGTGCAATAAAAGTTCAGAATGGTTTGAAATAAAACAGTTTTGCTTCTTACCCAGTGGACAGGGTCTAGGCAGATAAAGAACTGCTTTATCCATGTTAATGCAAATGTCAATTAACCATGTGAATTTAATTGCTGACTCTGATTATAGGTATGAAATGAAATAATTTAAACATGAAACTGTTGGGACTTAAAATTATTCTGAGCCTTGAGAGTAATGTGGCTATATGGCCTGAATTATAAGGATGCAGCTGCAACTTTTTCCTTTTTTCTCTGCAGATAATTAGGAAAACCAAAAGGTGCCATAGATAAGACCCCCTCAAATGACACCCCTCCTCTTAAAATAATAAAGCGATCTTTGGGATGTAGCAATCTGTACCCAAATTGCTGTAACATATATATTGCTCTCATACAAAAAATTGAAAACATTTCTCCTTCTCTACCTATATAAGTAAAATCTTAATTTCTCCTCTTTAGAACACTGACCACATTCTTCTAGAGCTGGGTTTCCCACACAGTTGTCCCCAAGCTTTTCCCTCAAATAAATTCTATACTTAATCATATTTTCTGATTCTCATATCAAGGTAGACATGAGTCACTTGACTCACATTATTTGCTTCCACTTATGCACCCATAAATAGTGAACATTAAAAAAAAATAAGACATACCATTAGCAGCAGGAAAAAAACATATGTTCAGAACAACTAAGCATCACAGTAAAGTTATCAGAATACTGATGTCTGATGTTAAACAAGAGCGATAACATACAATGGAAGACCCTCAGCCTCCACCTATGATGTTGTTTATTGAGTAAAAGGTTACCATAAACTGTATTTTATTTTCTTAAGTGGGGAGAAATATCAGAAGGAGTTGAGAGACGGGAAGTCAGTCCTCTAGGGATACCGAGGCTTTCTGCTGAATGGCAGTATCGCTTTTATTTTATATACTGACACAATTTCTTTTCCTGTTATAAATGCAGGTTGCTCTAGTTCTTCAAAAAGCCTGAGCACACATTTTGGCCAGATCCTCTATGGGCACTTTTTTTGCAGTGTTATGTTGGCACTAAGATTTCAGAGTCACATTAGCGCTCAAAGTTTCAGATCTGGGAGCATTTCAGATTTTAGATTTTCAGGTTTGGAATATGTATATATATATATAGGTTAATATTTATAATATGTGTATGTTATGTTACATATAATATATGTATATTATGTTATATATAAAATATATGTATATTATATATAATAACATGTTGTATTATATTGTAAAATATGTATATTACATTATATATTATATATTTCCATACAATGGGATATTATTTGGCCATGAAAAGTACTAACACATGCCACAGTGTGAATGAACTTCACAAACATTACATTATGTGAAAGAAGCAAGATATAAAAGGCCTGATGCTGCATGACTTCACTCATAAAAAAATATCCAGAGTAAGTAAATTCATACACGAGAAAGCAAATTAGTGGTTTCCAGTAGATGGGGGCAGGGAGGGCGGGGAGTGACTAATGCATGAGTAGCCATTTCTTTGGCAGTGGCAAAAAGGTGCTGAAACTAAGGTAGTGGTGGATGGTTGTATAACACAGTGAATGACCTACATAACACTGAATGGTATGCTTTGAAATACTTGATTTTATGTTATGTTCATTTCCATTCTATTTTTAAGGGTGAATAATATATAATCCCTTAAAAGACATGCTTATACAGAGACACACACTCCTGTTGACTTATTTTATTATAATGTTACTTAAGTAGCTATAAATATAAAACTGTATGTGCATATAACTTCTGTACAACTGTAAAACCAAAATAAATTTACTAATAAAATACTGAAAATCCCTACAAACTAATAGACTACAAATTAACCACATAATTAAATGTGACTGACAATCTTGTGCTAAAACCAAATTGTCTCTCCCAATGTGAATAGGGTATTTCCCGTTTCACAGGTTCTAAAGTAAGTACCATTGTGTTAGATTAGATGACTCAATGTTCTAACTATGTTTGTTCCTTTTTGTTTTAAAGCATTGGGAAAGTTTCATTTGTACAGCATAGCATGTTATTAAATGGCCTCTCAGAGACATAATTCTGGAAAATAAACAAAGGCAGATTTGTACAGTGAAATCTTATGGCAACATTCAATTATAAATAAAGTGGATATATACTTTTTCTTCCAAATGTAGAAAATAAAATAAAAAGGGATATGTGAAAATAAAAATGAAATGCTACCAGTAATTTATTTGAAACAGCAAGTAAAACCCAGCACAATTGACCAGTGCACAACACAGGGGATAGAGGTGCCAACTTCCAGTACTGTTAAAAATCTGTACGTAACCTTTAAATCCACCAAAGTCTAGGGAATGATAGCCAACTGTAATCCAGAAGCCTTACTGATGACAAGGTCAATTAACACAATTGTTTATGTTACATGTATTATTTACTGTATTCTTACAATAATGTAAGCTAGAGAAAAGAAAATGTTATTGAGAAAATATTTAGAAAGAGAAAATATATTTAGGATTTGTTAAGTGGAAGTGGATCATCATTAAGGTCTTCATCCTCTTCTTCACATTGAGTAAGCTGATGAGGAGGAGTAGTTAGTTTTGTGTTTCTAAGGGGTAGCAGAGGCAGAAGAAAATTTGCCTATTAGTGGCTCTTCATAGCTCAAACCAACGTTATGCCTGTGTCAATTGTATTATCCAGGAAATCTAGACCATATGGTCCTCCTGTTTATAAGGTGGTTATTACAAACTCCAAAATTCCATGTTGTTGTGTACAACATTTGGTCTTAATTTAATTTTTTTTTTTTTAGCTTTTTTTTTTTGTATTGTTGGGGATTCATTGAGGGTACAAGAAACCATGTTACACTAGTTGCATTTGTTGGGTAAAGTTCCTCTTACAATCGAGTTTTGCCCCCAAAAGGTGTGGCACACACCAAAGCCCCAAGACCCCACCCCCCTCGCTCCTTCCCTCTCTCTGCTCTTCCTTTCCCCACCCCTAACTCAGAAGCTTCTGTACAGCAAAGGAGACAACAACCATAGCAAATAGACATCCTCCCCAGTGGGAAAGGATATTTGCATATCTTGAATCAGACAAAGGCTTGATATCCAGGATCTATAGAGAACTCAAATTAATCCACATGAAGAAAGCCAACAATCCCATATATCAATGGGCAAGAGATGTGAATAGAACCTTCTCTAAAGAAGACAGATGAATGGCTAACAAACATATGAAAAATGCTCATCATCCCTAATTATTAGAGAAATGCAAATCAAAACCACCCTGAGATACCATCTAACCCCAGTGAGAATGGCCCACATCACAAAATCTCAAAAC
>CAUYRH010074709.1:0-26089 GCA_963574655.1 Perodicticus potto
ATATAGTGATTAAAAGGCCATGAAGGCTATGTTAAATAGTTCAATGAAAATATTTCAGATTGTATATGAAGTCAGCACATTGTACCCCATGATTGCACCAATGTACACAATTATGATTTAATAAAAATTTAAAAAAAAAAATAAAAAAAAACAAAAATTATAAGTTACATGAAAGCAACAAGAAAATGTGACCTCTGAGAGATTAAGTGAGAAAACAATCACTAGAAATAGATCCAGATGAATTATCAGACAAAGACTTTAAAATAAATAAACACATATGACAAATATGTTAAAGCATCTAATGGAAATGTGGACAACACACATGAACACATTAAAGATTTTGCAGAAAAATGGAAACTATAAAATGAAACAAATGAAAATGCTGGAAGTACAAACAACAAGAGAAATGAAGACTTCACTTAATGGACTTAACACATTGACTGCCACACTAGGAAAAAAATTGTTTTTCCTCAGGACCATGGTGTTTTATTATGAAAATAGAATAAAAAATTTGAAATAAAATGATGCTTTCTAATTTAACAAAAAAATTGTTATTTTTTTGTTTTCTGTGTGTGAGTTATATGCAAGTCACATGGTGCTAGAATTAGTTTTCACAGTGTACACCATGTGACAGTGTGAAATGTGACTCACAACATACTTAACCGAATTTGCTTCTGAGAACTGGGTTGTCATTCCACAATTACTTAGTTATGTCTGGAGTGGAACTTGGATGGTCCTGTATGATGATCTCTAAGTCATACCCTCTAAGATGTCATATCACTGCATTCCATCATATCAATTTCATTCAAAGAGCTGCCAGGCAAAATGCACAACCAGAAATTACAGTAATCAGAGAACATAATTCAGCATGCTTGGTGTGTTTAGGTGGGCTGGCTGGACTAGGATAACAGGAAGTGCGTGAAACCTGCCAATTGACAGTAAAAACAATGAGCAGAGGTTGCACAACTTCATGAGATGCTGGGCTAAAAACTAACATAAGTTATATACAACTCTCTTGGTAGTTAATGTGTTAACAATAGAACAGACACTGCAGAGGAAAGAAATTGTAAACTTCAATACAGGTCTAAAGAAACTACATAAAAGGAAACACACACAAAAAAGGGAAAAGGTGTAACAGAGCATCTAAGATATTCAGAACAGTATCAAACAGTTTAATATATGTGTTATTGGAGTCCCAAAAGCAAAGAAGGGAGAAAATATAGATAGAAGAAATATGTAAAGAGATAATGCCAATAATTTTCCCAAATTGATTAAACACATCACCCTCAAGCAGAATAAATACAAGATCAGCAAACTTCAGCAAGATAATTAAAAGAATAAAACAGGTAGGCATAACATAGTCAAACAGCTGAAAACCAAAAATGAAAATAAGATTTAAAGCACTTAGAGAAAAATGACAGGTTGTACACAGAAAACCTATGATACAAATGGTGTCTGTCTTTTCCTCCAAAACAATGGAGAGAAAAAATGGAATGACATCATTAAAGTGCTGAAAGAAAAAATTTTCTATCTAGAATCTTTATATGCCACAAGCTGATCCTTCAAAAATTATAGTAAAATAAGATATGTTTCAATAAGCAAAAGCTCAGAGAATACACTGTAAGTATCTGTACTATATGGCAAAAGATGCCAGAGGGAAGCCATAATCTCTAAGAAATTAGAGCACATGAAGAGTAAATACATGAGTAAATTTAAAAGAGTTTTTAATACCTTTAATATTTCTAAATTTCTAAAAATATTATTGACTATTTGAAGCAAATATAATAATAATATCTTATTAGTTTCAAAACCACCCAACCCTATTTGGCCAAATTTAGTATTTCTCTTGACTTTCCTCTATATACTATACCTCAAATAGTTGATAAGTTTTTTTTCTATAAACATGTCAGTTAATCAATGAAGAAAAAATTAAAATATCTAGATTTTGCAAATTCTAATAAATTAAGGAATTTAGGCAAATATCATCAATGACTGCTAACAGAAAAAAAGAGAAACAACCCGAAATTCTCTAACTTGCTGTACATTTACTCTCTAACTACCATCCACAGAGTTATTCTTATCAAAAATAATTTAACCCAAATCCGATTAATCCTTCTACAGTTGACAGACTCCATATCTACCAATTTACAGAAAATATAGAGGATAGAAAATTCTCCAAGAGGCATCATCTCATGTGAAAATGTGAATATATGTGGCTACTTACTAAAAACATTCTTAGGCTTGGTACCCGTAGCTCAAGTGGTTAGGGCACTGGCCACATATACCAAGGCTGGTGGGTTTGAGCCCAGCCCAGGCCTTCCAAAACTTAATGACAACTACAACAACAACAACAACAACAAATAGCCGGGCATTGTGGGGGGCACCTGTAGTCCCAGCTACTCAGGAGACTGAGGCATGAGAATCGCTTAAGCCCAAGAGTTTGAAGTTGCTGTGAGCTGTGACACCACAGCCTTCTACTGAGGATGACATAGTGAGACTCTGTCTCAAAGTAAATAAATAAATAAATAAATAAATAAATAAAACGTTCTTAATTACAGATATTTTTTCTTAAAAAAAGAGATGCACTTTTTTCATTTTCATGTCTTACCACAGAATGCTGAATACTAAATGTGTTAAATGCCAATCATGCACATTCAACACATTTAGTTGGAATGAATTAAATTCCCTACAAAATGGCATAGATACCTTCTCAGTGCCCTATGAGCTAAAGCTCAAATACAGTGTTGGATAAATCTAGAGAAAAATAGCTCTAAAGAAAGGCCACACCAGCCCTCACAAACCACTCATGTGCACCTGAAAGAAAGGATCTGTGTGCTCATACAGCAAATCATTCTCGATCCCACTGGCCGGAGTACTCAGCCTCAAATGCCACCTAATTTCCCAATAATGATATTAAAGAAGAGAACATATTATAGACTCTTGTATCTAACAATGAAATGACTTAATTTAGAATGGAGGCCCCAAGATCTACCACTCATCCTCAGAGTATAGTACTCTGAGTATCCTCATCCATCTACCAAGAAACTGAAAATATTACCCAAAGTGTTCACTATGCTGTGACTTGACTGAGAATGAATCATTCTGAATGGCCTTTTAGCTTGCACACTTTACTCTTATATTTGAATTTTCTACTATAGCTGAAAAAGTAAGGCTCATTTTCTCTAAGAAAAACCCAACAAAATAAAAGGCAACTCACCAACACATGAGCTAAACACGTAAAGAAACTCACAACAGCTGCAGTATCCTTAACCGCACTGACTGACTGACTCCAATTCATCCGCCATAACTGATTTAATATGAGAGTATAATTAGTACTGTTGATTACTATCTGGTGCCAGATATCCCAAATGCCCCACCTTCGTGCTAATTAATCTTGAAAACTTTCCAAGCCTCCTCTACCCTGCCTGCCTCTGTTCCCTGCATCAGCGCACACATCGCACTCTATTCAAACAAACAGTGCAACAAGAACAGCATCACTAGGTCTTGCACGCAGTTGGTACTCAGTAAATGTTTGTTTATTCAAATCACTACAACTTCATCACAGTTAATTCTCATTAGAATGGAAAATTAAGAGCCAAGATTTAGGCTTGGGTCATTGTAAGTGGCATTGATTTTAAGGCCATGGAAATTTGTATGATTAAGGCCATAGTAAAAAGCAATCTTTAGAAAACCCAAGGAATCATCACGGTGGTAATTTTGTGGGAATACTCGGCTTTTTACACCCTGAAAGATGAAGGGCTATTCCATTAAGGATGGATTAATTGGCATGCCACCAATCTGAACGAAATCAGTCAAAGTCTAACAAATCAAGCAGCAATGTTATTAAAAATCAGACTGCGGGGCTAAAGACACTAGATAGTCTCTAATCTTTTATATAAATATAGTTTTTTATTTCTTTCCTTCTTCTTTCTTTCTTTTTCTTTCCTCCTTTTACTTTTTTTTTTTTTTTTTGAGACAGAGTCTCATTCTGTCACCCTAAGTGGAATGCCATGGCATCATAGCTCACGGCAACCTCAAACTCTTGGGCTTGAGCAATCCACCCTCCTCTGTGTTACAGAGTGCTCAGATTACAGGTGTGAGCCACTGTGCCCAGCCTTAAATACAGTATTCATTGAAATAGTTGTGAAATAACTAAGTAATTTGATAAAGGACTGAGCAAATATTATCTTCAATGAGGATAAGTTTCCCAAATCTTTGTGTCCTATGATCCCTTCTTCGTTCTGTCCTGCCCTTTTGAGAAGTTCTACAGTCTCAAAATACAGTAAATACAGCATTACCTTTGCATTCTGAGCAATGCCAAAGTTTTTTTCCAGGAGCCACCCATGTGGTTTAGAGTTCTTCTCATTAGAGTGGTGGTGTTAAAGAATATAAGATAGAAAAATACCTAGAATGAGCCCAAGAATCAGAAGAAGTAAAGTCAAAATATCCACTTTGAAAATCATAATTCACTATCTACACTAGGGAGTTTTGTAGCTCTTATTCACACTTTCTAATGGAAGGTACTCACTACTGCTCTGGGAACTAAACTCTGCATTTGAGATACAATTTGCCTTGATAATTTGGTTACTTAATAACTCTTTCTTTGATAGAAAGAACAAAGGAATGTTTTAGGACTATGATTCACTGGCATTTTTAATTTGTAGCACATAGCTTCACTTGAGAAAACAGTTCTCCTAAGTGCTGAAGGTGGGTCTGGTGAGATTGCACTTGCATCTCACCATCTCACTTGTCTCCAGATGGGCCTCCCAACATCTGCAAGAATGGCCTTGGTGCTTCAACAAGAAAGACTAAGATAGGGCAAGATCATCTTACCCATTCATCCACCAAAACTGGTTTAATATGAGAGTATAAGTAGTACTTCTCTAACTCTTCACAGTAGTACTTACACCCTGACATAGTTCTCTACCAAGTCCACTTTCTCTTCCTCTCTTTTATTGGAAGCATTTCCCAAACCTCAGTTCTTATCACTGCCAACTCTTCTCTCTCCACATTTTCCCCATAGTAGGCTGCTTCAGTTTCAGGACTCTGACCTCTATGCTAATGATTCCTATCTCTTTATCTCCAAAATCAGAAGTATTTACTAAATATCTATAAAAATTAACATATTTTTTAAAATTTAAAAATGATGGAAGAAACTATAAAGAAAAAAATTGATCTGTGCAAAAATTAAAAATGTCTACATCAGCAAAAGTATACAAAAATAAGAGACAAATTATAAACAAAAATATAACAAATTGACATATAAATAATAATATAAATAGCATATATTATATAAAATTATATGCACTATATATTATATACAGATGTATTTAATTTATTGTGTACATAAGGACAATACACATCAATACATATTAGATATGAAATATACAATTATTATAGTCAAATATAACATAAATATTGTCTATAAGAGATAATTCTCTAAAGAAATGTAGATATGTAATGCATATCCAGGAAAAAATAAACTTGAAAAAATGGAAATTTAAATAATGTGAACAGAAAAACAACTACAACTGTGAACGATAATCAAGTGAAAATGCTCATTGCGTCATTATCATAATATCAGTTTGGAAACCATCTAAATGCCCAATTAGGGTAATGCTTCAATAATTATGGTGCGACGTATACTAGAACCTATGGTGGGGCTTTAGGGGATTATCACATATTTTATAAACAATATACTATTTTCCCAAATGGCAAAGATTCAAACTGCTTGAGGAAGTTTCCAGTTAAATATGAAACACTGAGTACATATACTTCTACTTGCTTCTAAAACTCCATGAAAATAACAGCAAAGGGCTAAAGACTAAGGACAAAGGAAAGGGATAATAGTGGATATACTAATGTTCTGATTACATTTTAGAATTGGAAAACAGATGGAGAGTTCAAAATTGACTTAGCAGAGCTGAAAGAAGTTAAAACTCAAGTGCATATGGAGGAGGAGACCAATGCAAAAAAGCTAAGCCACCCCCGCAGAACCCCAGGAAGGCTCAGAATTTAGAGTTCCAGCCATAGTAGGGGAGAAGCATGCGACAAAATAATTGGATGAAAAATCTGTATGGGAAACAATAAATATCCCAGTTTCTCCTTCTCTTTGAGTAGTTAAGCAATAACCTTTGATTGTCCTCCAAAGAGAAAGGAGAAGTAATCTCCAGAGAATCAAAACAGTACACCTCCATACTTAAAGACTCAGGTGTGGCAGAGAATTGTGGCGATGATGCCTCATGTTTAAAATGGGAATCATGTGAAAGTCTGTACACTGAGCTCAGCTCTCTTCCTCAACCTCATGTCCAAGAAGCCCAGCAACCAGGCTTATGTCGGCCAGACCTGGATTCCAGGACTTTTCTCTGGAAGAAGTGAATGGTTCCAAAGAATAGATCTGTAGACTTATGCTTTGGGGGTACCACACGACAAAGTTCTAACTTGGCCCCTGATCATCTCATAGCCAAGCCCACCAGCTGACAGACCTCACCCGCCTGCAGAGTCCAGTCAGCATGTTAGGGCCTCACTCTATGCACTGCCACAAACCACTAGGAATGGGAGGAAAGGGTCCTTCTGAAATAGACTGCAGCACACCGAAAAACATAACTTGGAGGAAACAAGACAATGTATAAAATGGAAGAAAACTATAAAAGTAATTAATAAGATCAGAAAAATGAGATGTTGCACTAATGAAACAAGAACAAAGGATGTAATGAGAAAAAAGAAACAGCTATAAAAATTAAAATATGATGGTCAAAACTGCCTAATGAATGTCAGAATTTTATCTGAACCACATTTGGGATTTCTACATGGATTCCATTTCAATAGAAAAAGACCCACTGATAGAAGAAAAATTTAAATATTATGCTCTACACAATACATTATTTTCAGTTATTTTCAAATCAGACCCAATAGAGGTTTTAGTAACATGGAAAAATGCTTACGGTATAATATTCAGTGAGAAAAGCAGAAAATTAGGTATCACAGGCATAGTTTTAGATATTACAGGTATACATAGGTATTATATTACAGGTATACAATAGTTTTACCTATATATTTGCATATTGCTGTGTGTATGTGCTGACCCTCTCTCTAGACTCCCTAGCATTTTTACTTCTCACACACTCTCTACCAAATCTAACTTTCCCTCTGGAATGGGAACGTTTTGTAATCTCAATCATGGAAGTGCACACAATCCATTTCCAGGTTGATAGATATATGGGGGAAAAACTTATTCTCTTTTTTTTTTTTTTTTTTTTTTTGAGAAAGAGCCTCAAGCTGTCACCCTGGATAGAGTGCTGAGGCATCACAGCTCAGAGCAACCTCCAATTCCTGGGCCCAAGCGAGTCTCCTGCCTCCGCCTCCCAAGTAGCTGGGACTACAGGCGCCCGCCAAAACGCCTGGCAATTTTTTGGTTGCAGCCGTCATTGTTGTTTGGCGGGCAGGCTGGATTCGAACCCACCAGCTCAGGTGTACGTGGCTGGTGCCTTAGCCCGTTGAGCCACAGGCACCGAGCCAAAACTTATTTTCTTATGAAGCCAGTAGACAAACTAATACATGCCCACACAAGAGAAAAATTCAATTTAATTAAAGTTGAGGGATAGAGGGGAGAGAGAGGAGAGGGGGAGAAAGAGAGGAGGACAAGAGATGGGGGGGGTTGGTGTCCTTTCACCAAATGGGCACAATGTAAAGGGATATGCACACCTCCTCACTGAAGGGCACAAGTATAAAAGGGATCTTACCTAGCAAACACAAGCATTGTAACCTAATCATTTGTACCCTCACATTAATCTGAAATTTTTTTTTAAAAAACCTTATTTTCCTCTAATACTCTGAAAGCAGTTTAAAATAAAACAGCAAAATAAGGCATAAAAAGACCTTCATAAAGCCAGTGTCTGATTAGGACAGTTTACCTAATAAGAACGCCCCCTGAGACCTTGCTCATGTTTACTCACCCCTGCTTTACAGGTAATTATTATAAGTTTGGTGATCTAATTTTCAAAATCAAAGCAAATTAACATCAACTATTAAACAAAAACAGATCAGAACCGAAGGCATTAAGAAAAAATGATCCTCTATTTACAAAGATAGAAGAGTAAGAAGGACATTTTTTAAAATTTCTATCTAATTATATTGAAGTTTTAAAAATATTTCCAAATAATCCTTCCACCTGCCAATAAGAAAATGGATGAATCAATCATAGCACATCTACACAATAAAGTACTATGCACCCATGAAAACAGAATGACCTCTACATACCCATGTGGAGTGATCTTCTGGGTGTATCATGAACTGAAAAAGGCAAACTGTGGAACAACGTACGTTATATGCTACTTTTTGTGACGGAAAAGTAGAAGAATGATACATACTTGCCTGTTACTGCAAAAATAAACAAGGAAGGGTAAACCAAACTAAAGCAAAATGAAAGGAGAGAAGAAAGGAAAGAAGGGAGGGAGGGGAAAAGAAAGGAAGAAAAAAATTGACACGGTGGGAAATAACTATTACTTCACCTCCTCACTCTGAAAAATTGAAATTAGAAAGAAAGAATTCCCACCCAAAATGGCACCCAGTACAGCCATATTCCCAATGGTACCTTCCCTCATATCCAGTCGAGTCGTTGCATCGCCTTTGCTGTAAGTGGCTTGGAGCTGTGTCACCACATCTGCACTATCACAGGCCTTGTCCCTTAGGATGACTGGCAACATTGTCAGCGCTTCAGAAAACACTCCACTGCAACAGCTTCTTTGCCTGACGTTCTGTTGGCGCACGCGCAGGCTGGGGCGTGCTGCGTCACTTCCGACTTCCTTTCCCCTGCTGGCCCAGCCTGGAGCTGTGACGAAAGTGCTTGAGTACTGAACTCTTCAGAACAGTGGCGTCCCTTTCTCTTGGACCTGTAAAGTACCTCGTCAAGACTGGAGCTATCTGTCGCCTTTTTTAAATGCCATGCCGTTGGAGACATGGTAAAGAGCACGTTGGGACCCAAGGTCATGGACAAAATTCTCCTAAGCAGTGCAGGATATGCCTCTCTTATAGTAACCAATGATGGTGCCACTACTCTCAAAAACATTAATGCTGACGATGCAGCCGCTAAAGTTTTAGTTGATATGTTAAGAGTTCAAGATGATGAAGTTGGTGATAGCACTACCTCTGTTACTCTTTAGCAGCAGAGTTACTGAGGAAAGCAGAATCTATAATTGCAATAACGATTCGTCCACAGACCATCATTGTGGTTGGAAAGAAGCCACAAGGCTGGAAGAGAAGCGCTATTGAATTCAGCAGGTGATCCCGATTCTGATGAATTTCAGCTCTGTCAAGATCTAATCATTATTGTGGGAATAACATTATCCTCAAAACTTCTTACTCATCACAAAAACCACTTTGCTAAATTAGCTGTAGAAACTGTTCTCAGACTGAAATACTCTAGTAATCTGGAGGCAATTCATGTCATCACGAAACTAGAAGTCTGACAGATTTCTATTTAGATGAAGGCTTTCTATTGGATAAGATAAATTGGCATAAGTCGACCAAAATGAATTGAAAATACTAAAATTCTTGTTGCAAATAATAGAATGGATATGGACAAAATAAAGATATTTTGTTCCGAGGTAAGAGTTGATTTTTACAGCAAAGTTTGCAGAAATAGAACATGCAGGAATAGAAAATAATGAAGGAGAAAATTGAGCATATTCTTAAGTGTGGAATAAGTTACTGTATTAACAGGAAATTAATTTATAATTATCGCGAACAGCTAGCTAGCTCTTTGATGCTGCTGATATCATGGCTATTGAGAATACAGATTTTGCAAGTGTGGAATACCTAGCTCTTGTTACAGGTGGTGAAATTGCCTCTACCTTTATCACCTGCACAGAACTGGTGAAGCTTGGAAGTTTAAACATATTGAGGAAATTATTATTGGAGAATACAAACTCATTCACTTTTGGGGGGTTGCCGTTGGTGAGGCTTGCAGTATTATTTTGCATGGTGCCACCCAACAAATTTTAGACAAAACAGAAAGATATTTGCATTCATAATGCGCTATGTATTTTTACCCAAACTGTGAAGGATTCTAAAACAATTGATGGCAGTGGGTGTTCTGAGATATTCATGGCTTATTCTGTGACACAGCTTGCCTATAGAAAACTTGGCAAAGAAGCTCATGCCAATCATCACAGTCAACAGTGCAGGCTCTGATAGTGCAGATCTGGTGGACTGGATATGAGGCAAGGTACCATTGGCGATATGGCTGTATTGGGTATGACAAAGTTTTAAAGTGAAGCAACAAGTTCCTTTGAGTGCAGCTGAAGTAGCAGAAGTGACTCTAAGTGTGGACATTATCATTAAAGTGGCACCAAGGAAATTCATCTCTGATAACCACCCTTGTTAAACATTCCCATATGCTGTTGATCTTTAGACCAGCTCATAGCAAAGTTGTATCTAAAAGACTTCAACCTCTTTAAGATGACTGTGGAATCTGTTTATCTATTCCCATTATAACCTTAAATTTGGTCATTTATCTGATCTTCTCTTTAAATATGGGTCAAATTTATTTTCTGTGTCATTTTCCATATAATTCAGTTGATTAAAAAGTTCATTTCTCATACTGTGCATTAAAATAAAAATTCAAACAATTTAAAAAAAGAAAGAACGAAATATTTACCTGCTTTCAAGGAGAAATGGTAATTAATCCCCAGGTGATCAAGAAAATCTTCACAGAAGACTGTCAACTAATATATATAGAACAAAAAATGGAATTTTAAAATCACCATTTTGCAACCCTTCATAAAAAAATACATTGAGAAAATTATAACCAATTGATGTTAAAATCATTAGTTAAAAGATAGCTGGGGAAGGGGGAGGATGGACAGAGGGACAGTAATTGGTGGGTCCACACTTACGGTGCATCTTAGAAGGCTACAGGTGAAACTTACTAAATGTAGAATATAAATGTCTGTACACAATAACTAAAAAAATGCCATGAAAGCTATGTCAACCAGTTCAATGAAAATGTTTCAGACTGTATATAAAACCAGCACATTGTCCCCCATGATTGCTTTTATGTATACAACTATGATTTAATAAAAATAAAAGATTACAAAAAAAACAAAAAAGATAGCTGGGGAAAGAACAGTGCCATGTAGCTCCCCAGATTGCATGCTAATTTGCAATCTAGTAGATTAGTAGTACAACGAAGTCACATGATTTAGCATTACTATAATGAAACAACTTGACATCTTTTGCCTCCTGATATGATGCAACATGAACTACATGGGATCATCTGTGAGGTTTTCTGCCCATGTTTTACCTAAACCTCACCAAAGTTTAAGATCGTAGTTCCAATTTACAAGAACCACGGAAGGGAGGAACTAGTTAAAAGATGTAAAAGATACTGCATAAGCTACTGCCTACACTCCAGTTCCAATCCTCTCATTCTCCCCTGTGTGCAGGGCCATTTTCTCAGTCCCAGCCATCCTCGAAGAAACCAACTGTGCACAAGCCCCAGCAGACTGATTGGGTACCACCTTACAGGCGCTGTATCATTGCAGGCCTTCCCCATAAACAGAGGTATGAGACTCTGTGGCCAGCTCTGTGCTTGCTCGTGCATATCCTGGGAGGAAAGTGGGATTAGATTAACACTCTGGAGGGTGAACATGATCTTTGCATTAGTGGAACATGAAAGCCAAGGGATAAATTCTTCCCTGTTGTTTCCTCCTGGCAGATTATCTTAAGGAGCAATAATTTGTGTCCTCTCTCAGATGATTCCCACAAGATAAAGTAGGCTTCCTGTTTAATATCAGCTTGACACACATCCTCAGGTCACCTCACTCCTCCTCCCTGCCCCCCTGTACACACCCATGCTTGCTCCCGGCACTGCACTCCTAATAGACTTGTACACATCAGCCTTTCCCCAGGCTCTGGTTTCTGAGGAACAATACAGGTTAATAATGACCCTATTAGGAAACAATCCAAAAAAAACAGCATGTGAAACATTCTAAATGAGGAAAGGCATTATCTGCTTGAAAAAAGAAAAAAATATATATATGAACACATACACACATAGACATACTGTCTTAAGTAGGAGGAGAACTGGGGATATTTTATGGTAGAAGAGACTAAACAGACAAAATGACTAAATGCAACGTGTGAACCTTGATTAGATCCGGCTGGACAAAACCAGTTATAAAAGGAAAATGAGAGATACCAGTTACTAGGAAGTTGTGAAAATGAACTGGACATTAGTACTATTTGGAAATTTTATTAATTTTATTAGGTTTAGTCATGTTTCTTTGGGTTTGGTGCTTTTTTTTTTTTTTTGAGACAGAGTCTCACTTTGTCACCCTTGATAGAGTGCTATGAAGTCATAGTTCACAGCAACCTCAAACCCTTGGGCTCAAGTGATTCGCTTGCCTCAGCTCCCCAAGTAGCTAGGACTACAGGCACCCACCACAACACCCAGCCTGTCCTGCTCTGGCTCAGGCTGGTCTCCAACCGGTGAACTCAGGCAATCCTCCCACCTCGGCCTTCCAAGTGCTAGAATTACAGGCATGAGTCACTGTGCCCAGCTTGGTCATGATATAGCAATTAGATAGAAGAAACTCGTGTGTGTGTATGTGTGTGTGAGAGAGAGAGTCTCACTCTGTTGCCCATGCTGTTGCAGTGGTAGGATTATAGCTCACTGCAACTTTAAACTCCTGGGCTCAAGCAGTTTTCCTGCCTCATCCTCCAGAGTACGTAGGACTACAAGCACACACCACCATGCCTGGCTAATTTGCTTTTTTATTTTTGTAGAGATGAGGGTCTCACTATGTTGCCAAACCCCTGGCCTCAGGTGATCCTCCTGCCTTCGCCTCCCAAAGAGCTGGGATTACAGGTGGGAAGCACCATGCCCAGCAAGAAAGTCTTTAATTTTAGGAGTTGTGTGCTAAATATTTAGTGCTGATGTGTCACAATGTGACTTCTAAATATTTCAGAAAGTATAATTTTTTTTTTTTTGCAGTTTTTGACCGGGGCTGGGTTTGAACCCGCCACCTCTGTCATATGGGGCCGGTGTCCTTTTCACTGAGCCACAGGCGCCGCCCCAGAACATATAAATTTTGAAGAAAAGTATTTATAGTCTAAAAAAATATAAATATACAGCTACATCTCTCCCCTCCAAGCAAAGTAGCTATTCAGAACTCACTCTTTAAAAGATAAAATTTTACTATAGAATTTAGTCCCACCACCACGCATTAAACAGTGAAAAACTGGGAGAAAGTCTTTCAAAGGAAAGATAAAATGATTCCAGCCAGTATGTTGGGGCAAGATTAAGGATGTGTGTGTGTTGGGGGGAGAGAATTAAATATACAATCCTAAAATATGTTTCTCAAACAAATACTAACATTTTTTTCTAATTACATAATATCCCTATGTTTGAAAAATAAAAGTTTTTACTTAAACTGAGAAGCTTGGATATTTCAGTGTATTTAATTGCAGATAAGATCATTAGAATTTTCTAGAACATAAATTGGTTATGTATGATCCTCTACTCAGCATGGTATGGTGCCTACAACATGAAAAGCCAAATGACAGATTAAGCAGAATCTGGCTCAATTTTCTGGAAAAATAGCGCCATCTGCTGGTTGGGCAAAGGCAAAATTCATGGATCTGGGCTCTTTTCATAGGTCAAGGAAAAGTTCCACATTGCAAAATTTTCAGCATTTCTGTTTGGGCTGCACCAAACAGAAATTTTCAGCTGGTTGGGCAAAGGCAAAATTCATAGATCTGGGTTCTTTCATTGGTCAAGGAAATCAGTTCCATATGGCAAAATTTTCAGCGTTTATCTCTGTGATTGGTAAGAGGTCAGAGTACATTCTGTGGAAGGTCATCCCTTGGGCAGAGAAGAAAGATAACCTCTTTCATTTCATTCCATTAAAATCCTAGCATTCTTCTTCTTGATTTTAGCTGAGAATGAGAATGCTGACCAGCCTATCAAGTGAAATATAGCCAAAGTCCACCACCCTTTCATCACACCACCTCTTTCTTCATCGTCTAAACTCCATCATTTATTGAATAAGATTCTAACATCTCTGCTCTCGTTTTCTGCTTCGCTTTTGTAGAAATATCCAATAATCTGGTGGTAAATTCAGTAGAATGATATACTCATTTAATACACTAACTTCGTCCCCAAGGAGGAGATGACCAAGATTTCAAATTCTCAAACAGCCTCAATACGGCCAAAGGTTTCAGAGGGTTATGTGCCCCAAAAGGACACTCCTGAAAAATGCAGATTTGGGTTCAGATTGCTTATATTTTTCTCTGGTTTCCTAACTTGTTGGGCTGCACCAAACAGAAAAAGTTTAAGCAGCTCCTTCCCTCCTTCCTTCCTTCTTTTGCTTTCTTTCTCCTAAGCCCTACCTGGGTTTCTCCTCAACTTTCTATGAGCAGAGATATGATATGGCGCTCCACTTCAGGCCAGGCATAGTGGCTCATTCTATAATCCCAGCACTTTGGGAGCCTAAGATGGAAGGATCACTTGAGGCTGGGAGTTCAAGAGCAGCCTGAACAACCTAACAAGACCCTGTATCTGTAAAAAAAAAATTTTATTTTATTGAAGAATGGTGGCATACATCTGTAGTCCCAGCTACTTTGGAGCCTAAGGCAGAAGTATCCCTTGAGCCCAGCAGATTGAGTTTGCTTGTGAGCTGGGCTGATGCCATGGCACAATAACCTGGGTGATAAAGTGAGAAAAGGGAATGGAGAGGGAAGGGGAGGGGAGGGTAAGGGAGAAGGAAAGGAGACGTGAAAGTATTACTTCAATTCTATTATGGGCTGAATTGTGTCTCAAAAAAATTTATGTCATGGTCCTCACCCCCAGTATCTCAGAATGTGACTATGTTTGGAGTGATCCAATAAGATCACTTATTAGGCCAGTGTCCTAATAAGTAGAGGAGATTAGGACTCAGGCACACGCAGAAGAAGGATCATGTGAACACACAGGAAAACGATGGCCATTTGCAAGCCAAGGAGAGAGGCCTCAAAAGACACCAACCCTGCTGACACGCTGACTTTAGACTTCCAGCCTCAAGAGCTACGAGAAAATAAATTGTTGGTTTTTAAGCCATGGCACTTTGCTATGGCAGCCCTACCAAACTGATACATATTTTGAGTCAAGAAAGCCATAATAAATACCTAAAAACATGGACGTGGCTTTGAAAGTGGGTAATGGGTAGAGGCTGCAGTTTTGAGATACATGTTAGGAAAAAAGCTTTTATTTCCTTAATGAGATTACTGGTAGAAATATGGGCATTAAAGATTATGCAGCCTTAGACGGAGACTTTACCTCTTTCATGTTTACATGGATGGAGCTGGAACATATTCTTCTTAGCAAAGAATCTCAAAAATGGAAGAAAATGTATCCAATGTACTTAGCCCTACTATGAAACTAATTTATAGCTTTCATATAAGGCTATAACCCAATTATAGCACAAGAATATGGGAAAGGGGGCAAGGGAGAATGGGTGTAGGGAGGTTAATTGGTGAGACCACACCTTACTGTGCATCTTAGAAGGGTACAGGTGACATTTACTAATTGCAGAATACAAAGGCCTTTACATAATAACTAAGAAAATGCCATGAAGGCTATGTTAACCAGTTTGATGAAAATATTTCAGATTGCATATGAAACCAGCACATTGTACCCTATGATTGCATTAATGTACACAGCTATGATTTAATAAAAAAAAGAGATTCCCCTAGTGAGGTCTCAGATGGAAATGAGGAACATGTCATTAGAAATTGAAGGGAGGCTCGGTACCTATGGCTCAATGGGCTAAGGCGCCAGCCACGTACACCTGAGCTGGCAGGTTCGAGTCCAGCCCGGGCCCACCAAACAACAATGACGGCTGCAACCAAAAAAAAAAAGAAAGAAAGAAAGAAAGAAATCCTTGTTATAAGTGAACAAAGAACTTGGCTGCATTATGCACTAGCATTTTGTGAAAAGTAGAATTTGTAACTGAAATTAATAAACTTGGATATTTAGCTGCGGAAATTTCTCGGCAAAGTGTTGGAGGTGTGGCCTAGTTTTTCCTTCATTCTTCAGTTTTTGCTGCTTATAATAAAATGCAAGAGAAGATAGATAAATTGAAGAAAGAATTGTTAAGCAAAGAGAAACTAGAACTTAAAAGGTTTGGAAAATTTGTAATCTATTCATACCGCAAAAAATGAGCAAGTCTGTTCTGGAGAAAGCCACTTCGGTAGTGTGGCTGCACAGCCACTTGCTAAAGAGAGTATAGGCATGTAACTTATGGATTCATTCATCTCAGCAGAAGCCAGGTGATATGTGGATAACAGCACACATGTACCAGCTTTAACTAAAAGGGACAAAGATGGGACAAAATGAAAGAAGGCTGCAGGATTTCTGGATTCCGGAGACTTCTGGACTCCTCTGGACAGGATTATAGCACTATCTGGCTGTGAACATGCATTATTCTCAAAAAAAGAGAAGACTGACCCTGAAGGCAGCTAAGATGTTGGCGGTACTGTTGTTACCATGGGCCCATAGGGCATAGAACCAAGGGACTCGGGTCACCACCCTGGTGGGCCCAGAAAGCAGGGTCACCCTTGTGGTTCAGGAAGACAGAGCATGAAGCCAAAGAAGATTATTGTCAAGCCTTAAAATCTAACATAATTTTTCCTGTTAGGTTTGAGACTTCCTTGGAACCTGCGATTCCTTTATTCTTTCCAGTTTCTCCTTTTTTGAACTGAGAATGTCTGTCCCATGCATGTCTCACTTTGTACTTTGGAAATAGATAACTTGTTATCTGATTTCACAGGTTCACAGCCAAGCAGTAATTTTGCTTCAGGATGAATCATATATTGAATCGCACCCATACCTCATTTAGATGGTGTTCAGATGAGATTTTAACTTAGGGTTGATTCTGGGTTTAGTTGACTTTAGGGGGGAATGTTAGGAGAGAATGAATGCATTTCGCATGTGAGAAAAACATGAATTCACAGAAAGCAGAGGGTAGAATGTAATAGACTGAATTGTGTCCCCCCATCAACTCAGTTGTCAAAGTCCTAACCGCCAGTATCTTAAAAAATGACTTTGAAGATGCTCTTCAACTTATGATGGGTTACATCCTCACAAACCCATTGTAGGTCAAAAATACCCTAAGTTGAAAGGCTTGGTGCCCGTAATTTATTGGCTAGGGCTCTGGCCACATACACTAGGGCTGGCAGGTTCAAACCTAGCCTGGACCTGCTAAACAATGACAACTACTACAACAACAACAACAAAAGTAGCTGGACGTTGTGGTGGGCGCCTGTAGTCCCAGCTACTTGGGAGGCTGAAGCAAGAGAATTGCTTAAGCCCAAGAGTTTGAGGTTGCTGTGAGCTGTGACACCACAGCACTCTACCAAGGATGACATAGTGGGACTCTGTCTCAAACAAACAAAAAAAAAAGTCCTAAGTTGAAAATGCATTTAATGTTAACCACACAGTGGGTGGTTCCAAGCTTGCAATGGTTTGACTTATGATTTTTCAACTTTACAATGATGTGAAAGTTATATCTACTCAGCAGAAACTGTAACCCTCACACAAATCACAAGAAGGTCCACCATAAAGTCAAAATATTGTAAATAAACCCCTTGTAAGTCGGGGACTGTCTGTATTTGGAAAAGGGGCCTTTAAGGAAGAAACTAAGTTAAATTGAGAACATCAGTATGGGTTCAGATCCGATATGACCAGCAGTCTCGTGGGAAGCAGATATCAGGACACAGAAGACACAGAGGGAAGATGGGGTGAAGACTGGGGGAAAAGATGGCCACACACAAACCAAGGAGGGCCCGCAGAGAAGCTAACCCTGCTCACGTCTCCATCTCAGACTTCTAGTCTCTAGAATTTTAAGAAAATGAATTTCTGTTGTTTAAGCCACCCACCCTGTGGGACTTTGCTTAAAACTAATACAAACCTTTCTATGTAGCTGAGAGAAGGAAAAGAGATGCGACAGAAAGTGATCCAGAAGAGGAAGACTGTCACAGCAAGAGGGAGCTTTGGACCCCCTCATCGCTCCCATCTGAGCTCCACTCACTTCGGCTGAGGGTGGGTTTCTGAGGACTCTGTATGACTTTGACTCACATTAGAGTTTCCCTTTCATGGAGCCAAAAGATAGTTGAGAAGCTTTGAGCTTCCTTTAGAGGTTAGAGAATGTAGCCAGCAATTAAATTGTGAATAACCCCTAATACCAATTTGCAAAGAATCAGTGTAGGGCATAAACATGAATGAGGAACTTATATTTATTTTAAGATAATTGTATTTATTTCCTCTTTTGCAATTGCAAACGTAAAACATGTTTATCATAGAAAACATAGAAGATATAAAATATGCAGAAAAGATTGTCATCTATAATTCCCACCCAGAGACAACTATTATTTACAATTTTGATGTGTTTCATTTCAGTAATTTTTCTGTGCATATGTCTAACCAATTAAGTCCATATACATCGTTTTGTATTTTTTTCACTTAACATATTGATAAAAAATTCTCCATTTATTAAATATTATTCTCGTCCTCATTTTCTTGAGACCTGTGTGATTCTTAGAAATGAGGTCAGCAATAAATATTTAAGAGAGGGCTGCCTAGCTTCATATGAGAACGACCGATCCACAAGGGAAAGGGTCTGAACTCGAGTCACTGGGGCCCAGACCTCGTGCTGAGCAGTCTCCTCTCACTTTTGTTGTAGCTGTTGGCAACACAGCCCGATGGAGTCAGCCTGAGCGGCAATGGCAATGACTATGGCCATGCAAACACAGAGACGTAGTCTCTCTTGAGTTAATTAGCTCTTTTTTTTTTGAGACAGAGTCTTACTCTGCTGCCCAGGCTAGAGTGCTGTGGCATCGTAGCTCACAGCAACCTTAAACTCTTGGGCTCAAGAGATCTTCTTGCCTCAGCCTCCCAAGTAACTGGGACTATAGGAGCCCACCACAACACTTGGGTTAATTTTCTATTATTAATAGAGACAAGGTCTTATTCATGCTCAGGCTGGTCTGACCCCTTGAGCTCAAGTGATTCCCCTTGCCTTGGCCTCCCCAAGTGCTAGGATTACAGCATGAGCCACCATGCTTGGGCCAATTCACTTAGCTTAAGTCTCAAAATCTCTCTATTTAATTCTCTTTTCTTGTGACCTACTTTGCCTTTAAACTTTCACACTTCTTTAATGCTATTCAGCCTGCTTTGATACCACACTAACATAGAAGCGAGTTAAATTCTCTCTTTTAGCTTTCTTGGTCTCTGGAGAGTCCAGGTCTGTTTCTGTCCAGACCCTATGCCCATGGCCTCTGCCACAGTAGGAAGAAATTTTTGCAAAGTCTATCTGAGAAATTGTAAGAGTTGCCTCTCCTTGCCTTTTTTCCATTCCCCTTGCTTGGAAAACTTATTTAGATAACACAGAGGCCAAGGGCCACCCCCCACCCCCACCCCACAGACACACAGTGAGCGCCACAACCAGGCAGCCCCACCTCCCTGTGACCTCCCCCCCACTCCATCTCTTCCCGCCTCTCCTTCCACAGTGCCAGGCGCTGTTCTGAGTGCTCTACCGCAATCAACTCAGCAAACCCTCCCACTAACCCTTTGAAGTAGGTACTATCATGTCCACATTTTAAAAATGAGAGCACTCAGAGGAGCAGAAGCAAAATGGCTTCCTCAAGTCCAACCGAAGCCACACAACCGATAAGTGAAAGAAACAGAATTTGGGCCCAGGCGTTCTTGCTTCCAAGTTTGTAAGCATCGTGGCTGCATTTTATAATTGATAATGCTCAATGGTTATGGAGAACTAACTCTGTGCCAGATGTCATGTAAGTAGAATTTCATAACAACCTTACCAGACGGGCACTAATGTTAGCCTCGTCTTACAGTTGAGAAAACTGAATGCATTACAGCCACTTCACCTTCTCAGCCAGCCAGTCACCGGCTTCTGTGGCTCTGTTATTTTAGGGGTTTGGCAGGGGGAGGTTTGTTTGGGTTTTTAAAATTTATTTTTATATATTTGTACTTACATACAGGACCATTCACATTTTTTGATGTACAATTCTATTGTCAAATGTAGAGAGGCATGTATCCACCATCACAATCAAGATAGAGAATAGCAGGCGGCACCCATCGCTCAGTAGTTATGACACCAGCCACATACACCAAGGCTGGTTCGAACCCAGCCCAGGCCTGCTAAACAAAAATGATAGCTGCAACAACAACAAAAAAAAATAGGTGGGCTTTGTGGCAGGTGCCTGTAATCCCAGCTACTTGGGAGGCTAAGGCATGAGAATCACTTAAGTCCAAGAGTTTGAGGTTGCTGTGAGTTGTGACACCAAGCACTCTACCCAGGGTGACAGCTTGAGACTCTGTCTCCAAAAAAAAAAAAAAAAGAGAGAGAGAGAATAGTATCACCCTAATTCCCTCATATTGCTCCTTTAGAATCAAACATTCCCCTAATCCCAGCCCCTGGCAACCACTGACCATCTCTCTTCCCCTATAGTTATTTTCCTTTCCAGAATGTCATATAAGAGGAATTATATAATATGTAACTATTTAAAGGTAACATTCAAATAACATAAAATTGATGGTTGTAAAGTGAATAATCCAGTGGCATTTAGTACATTCACAATATTATCTCTATATAGCTCCAAAACATCTTCATCATTCTAAAAAGAAAGCCCCATGCCCAGTAAGCAGTCACTTCTCATTTTCCCTTTTTGCCAGCCTCTGACAACCACTAACCTGCCTTCTGTCTCTATGCGCTCATTCTGGATCCTTCATACAAACAGAATCATACAAGATATGACCTAACATGTCTAGTGTCTTTACCTTAGCATGTTTGTGAGGTTGATCCATGCGGTAGCATGTATCAGCACTTCATGCCTTCTGTGGCTGATAATATTCCCTTGTGTGGCTACACCACATTTTGTTTATCCATTCATCACTACGTAGGTATTTCAGCTGTTTTTATAATACATTTGTGTTATTGCCAGTAGTGCTGATATGAACATTTGTGTACAAATATTTGTTTGAATACCTGTTTTCAATTGTTCGAGGCATATACCTAGGAGGAAAATTGCTGAGTCATACAGCAATTCCATGTTTAACTTCTTGAGACACTAGCAAACCATTTTTCAGGAGCTGGACCACTAACAATGTCCAATTTCTCCACATCCTTGCCGACACTTACTACTTTTCCTTTTTTTAATCATAGCCATCTTAAGGTGTGTGAAGCAGTATCTCACTGCAGGTTTTGTTTACATTTCCGTGATGACTAACAATTTTGGGCATTTTTTTCATGTGTTTCTTAGCCATTTGTATATTTTCTTTAAACAAAGATCTATTGATATCCTTTGACTATTTTTTCTTGGTTTTTCTGTCTTATTTTATTTTGTTTTGTTTTGTCTTGTTTTTTGTTTGGTTTTGTTTCCTTTTGAGAGAATCCCCTCTGTTGCCCAGGCTAGAGTGTTGTGGTATTATCATAGCTCACTGCAACCTCAGACTCCTAAGCTTAAGGAATCCTCCTGCCTCAGCCTCCTGAGTAGCTGAGACTATAGGTCCACACCATCATGCCCAGCTAATTTTTTTATTTTAAGTAGGGACAAGGTCTCCGTCTTGCTCAAGTTGGTCTTGAACTCCTGTGCTCAAGCAATCCTCCTGCTTTTGCCCCCCAGAGTACTGGGATTATAGGCATGAGCCACTGTGTCCAGCCCTTTGCCTATTTTTTAATTGGGCTATTTGTCTTTTTGTTGTTAAGTTGTAATATTTCTTTTTATTTTCTAGATACTGGACCATTCAAAATATACGATTTGTGAGTATTTTGTCCCATTGCAGGGATTGCCTTTTCATACTGTTGATAGTGTCCTCTGATGCACGAAAGTTTTAATTCTGATGAAGTACAATCAATCTAAATTTATCTTTTAATACTTGTGTTTTTGGTAAGACGCCACTGCCAAATCCAAGGCATATTGTTATTCATTTAAGTCCTACATAATCCTAGCATATCCTTATATCTTTAATATGTCTTGCATTGTATTTTTATCAATTATTCTTTACATACAGAAAAGATAATGATTTTGTATAATACTTTTGTAACCAGACAATTTACTGCATTTTCTTACTGTTTCCACTAGGGCTTTTTTTTTTTTTTTAATTCTCCTGGAATATCTAGATATATAAATAGTATGATTCTGCCTCCTTGCTTCTAATACATATATCGCCTACTTTGTTCTCTTATCTAATTGTATTAGCTTAAGCTTATGAAAAAATGTATATGAAACATGTTGAAATAATAACAGAGATAGCACACTTTCTTCTCTTAAACCTGCCACAATAGAAATTCTTCTAGCCCGCGCAGTGGCTGACAACTGAGGCAGAAGGATCACTTGAGCTCAGGAATTTGAGACCAGCCTGGACAACGTGGCAGGACACTAGCTCAAAAAAAAGGAAAAAAAAAAATCTTCAAATGTGTTTGCCATACATTGCTTATCATAATAAGGGATGTTCTGCCTCTTTCTATTCAGGAATGAATGTCAAATTTTTTAAAGTACCTTTTCAGCATCTATTAATATGATCACATCTTTTTTTCCCCCTTTTCACTCTTAATATGATCCCATATCCAAAAATAAAGAGTATCCAAGGCCTAGAAACGTCTTAAAATAGTCCAGCTTGTTGTACATCAGACCCTAGTCTGCATTTTAATGTGATTGATCATTTGTATAGACTTCCTAATATCGAGCCAGCCCTGAGTGTTTAGAGTAAGCTGGTCATGGTGCGCTTTCTTCCAGTGCGCTCTTTGGAATCTATTTGCTGGTTTCTTACTAAGGACTTTTGCATCGACAATTTTAAATCAGGTTAGTCTATGGTTTTCTTTCTCATGCTGTTTTAGTCAGATTTTTAATATCAGTTGTTTTTCTGGCCTGATAAAAATAATTGGGATGCTCTCTGTCTTTTTCTGTGGTATGGGGCAGCTAAAATAAACTTCATCTGCATCTTTTCCATAAAGGTTTGTCCAGTCACTTTTTCACAAGCACGATGAGGTTTCCTGACACTGAGCAGAGCTTAGGGCCGTCTCCGCCCGGGCAGGCTTTCCTTCATTTCTTCTCTCTCCCCTCGCTCTCTTCTTTCTTTTCCTTCTACACATGTCAGCAAAAGTTACAACTGGTCTTTTTAGGACTCTTCTAATTTTAACTGAAAAATGCTATTTCCAGCATAATTTCCCCATTTGCACATGTCATATTATTGAGTTAATTTGAAAGTTAAAAAGTTTTCACCAAACTGGTTGTTTCAAAACGATGTTTTGTAGTGGAAGAGCTAGAAGGGCGGTGTTCCAAAGCCTACAGAATGTTCCCCAGCAAGCCGTGTTCAACTTAACTCCTCTCTCTGCGTTTGGGTCATTCAATATTATATAAAGAATTGGGGGAGAAAATATACGACAGTAAGTACTTCATGCAACATCACTTACGGTTATAGAAGCAAAGTGAACTGAGAACAGAGATAATTCTATGAGTCGAAAGTGCAAGGATGGTGAAGAAGGGAAATTCCATGGTGTGAGACGTCCATTTAACTGTATTTTTATAGATCTGGCCTCAGAGTCAGATCAGTTCACCGCTTTTCAAAACTCAATACTATTTTCAGATAATGGATTATCATGAAATATTTTATTTTTGATAATTCCATATAGTCGTTCCTTGGTATTTGGGGGGGATTGATTCCAGGAACCCCCTGGCTGCCAAAGCCCTCCATGCTCAGGTCCCTTTTATGAAGTGGCATAGTATTTCCATATTACTTATGCACATCTTCCAGTGTACTTTCATTCATCTCTCAATTATTCATAATGCCTAAGACAGTAAAATGCTATGTGAATGGTTGTTATACTCTGTTTTTTAAATTTGCATTATTTTTTATGGTCATATTGTTATATTTTTTCTCTAGTATTTTCTATCCTCAGTTGGTTGAATCCAAGGATGTGAACCCACAGATACAGAAGATAGATTATACTATTTCCAACGACTCCATCTAATTTGGGGGAGTTTTGTTTTGTTTTGGAGTTTTTGTGCATTTGATTTTTGGTGGTGTTTTGAGAGCATCTCGCTCCTTTGCCCAGGCTATAGTGCAGCAGCAGCATCATAGCTCTCTGCAAACCTCACACTCCTGGGCTCAAGGGATCTTCCTGCCTCAGCATCCCAAATAGCTGGGACTGCAGGTGCCCTCCATAATGCCTGGCTAATTTTTCTACTTTTCTTAGCAGAGACAGTGTCTCACTCTTGCTCAGGCTGGTCTCGAACTCCTGAGTTCAAGCTATCCTCCCAACCCAGCCTTCCAGGGTGTTAGAATTACAGGCATGAGTTATAGCTCCCTGCCTCTAATTTCACTTTGGGGAGTTTTGTTTTTTTTTTTAATTGGAAAAAAAAATAAAACTCTAAACAAGCCCCTTTTGACATTTTTGTAATTCTTCTCTAGGGTGATAATCATTAAAGGTTAAATCATTTTAAAGGTTAACGTAAATACATTTTGGATGTGAATTTATTTTATTTGCATCTAAGACCACACAGAGATCTCTTGTTTATGCTCCCCTTTTGTTTGCAATATTTCACATTACAAAAAAAATAATAAAACCTCCAATCTCACCTAATCAGAGAACGCTGTTTGCAAAATCACGTCTGGCGTCATAAATCACTTTAAAAGCCAGGTCACCACATGTGCTGAAGCCTGGCTCTAAGTGGTCCCTGTGCTCAGCTCAGGAGGCGTGTGTGTTCCAGGGGCCCCTTCCCGACGCTGGCCAGCCTGCAGTTCATTTGTTGACTTCTGCTCCCTCTGCTGGCTCCACAGCTCAGGGCCATCCCCGAAACGACATGTGTGTCAGACCTACAGTGGGCCTCAGGAGACAGCAAAGGCTGGGACTCACAGGTAAACTGAGCCCCAGAGGGTGACGGGCCTTGCTCAGCCTCCCAAAGCCAGGGACAGGGCCGGCCCTGTCACCAGCCTTCCCACCACTCCACACAGTCCTCATACAATAATTCACATCTACTCAAACAGTGTAGTGCTCGGCAGTACTCCTAACCTAGGAGTTGGCTTCTATTTAAGAACTGAAAACGTATTTCAATGTGCATATATTATTAGTTTTTAAAATGTAAACATAATAGTTGACATGTTCATAGATTTAGCTGAAAGATTTTTTTTTAAAGATTTTGCTATTGATACTAGGTGATACTTGTAACAAAGATAATGACTCTCAAAAACATCGTGCTGAGCAAAATAAGCCAGACGTAAAATAATACCTCTATTTGTGTTTTTTTTTTTTTTTGAGACAGAGTCTCACTAGGTCACCCTTGGTGGAGTGCTGTGGTGTCACAGCTCACAGTAACCTCAAACTCTTGGGCTTCAGTGATTCTCTTGCCTCAGCATCCCAAGTAGCTGGGACTACAGGCGCCCACCACAACGCCTGGCTATTTTTCTGTTGCAGTTGTCATTGTTGTTTAGCTGCCCAGGGCTGGGTTCAAACCCGCCAGCCTCGATGTATGTGGTGGCACCGTAACCACTGTGCTATGGGTGCCAAGCCTAATACATCTATTATTATTATAATCTTCCATTACCTGAAGGTCCAAAACAGGCAAAAGTTCTCTCTGCAGATAGAAATCAAATCCCGGTTTCTGGGGCAGGAGGAACTTCAAATGGACACAAGGGAAATTTTTAGGATGATGAAAGTTTTCCAGATCTTGAATGCGGTGTTGGTTCACAGGCACACACGTTTGTCAAAACTCATTCAACTATACATTTTAAATAAGTGCATTTGTATTTTATGTAAACCGTACCTCAATAAAGTTGATTTTAAAGGGAAGAAAAAGTCAAATCCCAAATTCTAATCTGTTCTTTCAACCTAAATTTACCTAGACCCGTTCATGGGTCGATGGGCACTTGGGCTGCTTCCGTGACGTGGCAATTATGAATTGGGCTGCGATAAACATTCTTGTGCAAATGTCTTTGTTGTAAAGTGATTTTTGGTCATCTGGATAATCTACCCGGTAGAGGAATTGCAGGATCGAATGGCAGGTCTACTTTTAGTTCCCTAAGTGTTCTCCA